>PVJD01004627.1:0-132135 GCA_004026545.1 Mormoops blainvillei | reverse complement strand
ATCCATCTACAAGCCAAGGAGAGTACCCTCAGGAGAAACCAACCCTGCCGGCACCTTGATCTTAGACTTCCAGTCACCAGAGCTGTGAGAAAATGAATTGCTGTTATTAAAGCCTCCCAGTCTATAGTATTCTGTTCTGGCAACCTCAACCTACCAAGACATCTGGCTAGTCTAGTTTATACCAGAGAGGCATATTCTCTAACACCAGCCCTCAGCACTAGTGAAGTAAAACTCCCAGAAGACACGTCACTCCTTTCTACTCCAAACCTTAGCTCATGTCACTGCTCATCACTGGGATACCCAATATTTCTTAAAGCAGAACTTTGGGCAAAGTTTGTTAATCTCTCTCTTAGGTCTTGCTGCCTCTGATAGAAGCCTATTTGGAAGAGGAGGCTATAACTGAAGCATAATGGGGATTTCCTTATTCTAATTGCAAACAAAGTACATATAGGGACCCAAATAGTCTCTTTAGCACAGGAATCAAAAATTTAAAGTAATTGCCTGCTTGGTGAACTTGTATCTGTCCCACACTTTCACATACATTTGATGATTCATTTGGTTTCATTTGATATTCACAGAAGAGTAGGAAGCTGGTAATTTTCCAGGCCAAAACTAATTACAGCTATGAAATATTATTTTAAAGTAATTAGGTATTCCATTTTACAGTTTTTTGTTTTTATTTTTCCAAGAAAATTATGTCCTAATATATCCCAAAATGATATGCTATCTATAAAAAATGTCCTTTTTGTGGTAAAAGTGATAATTTGTACTAAAGCATTCAAAGTTTTCACATATATTCATAAAATGGCTCATCAGGATTAAAGGTCACAACATAAGCAAAAGGAATTTCTCCAAATAGTAACCATACTCCCAGGGAGAGAGAAGAGGAGGGAGGGAGGGAGGGGGAGAGAGAGAATCACTAAGTTCACGGAATTCATCAAACTTAGGACACATTAGATGTAGCAAGGCCATTCTGGAGTAATAAACTTATTGTAGTAATTGCTAAAGGTTTTTTTTTTTTTAAAGACTATATTATCACGACTTTTGTCAGCTTTTGAGTATCTGAGGTTACTAATTTACATAAACACTTTGGGCTTTCCCAGCGAGGACACCTGTTTTCTTTCTTTTGTGCTCAGCCACCAGAACAACTACTCATTTTTATGAACGTTAAGGTCTCAAATGAGTTTTGAGGTACTATTTTTTAATCTCTCTTCCAGAAGAGTTCTAATCACCTTCTAAAGAAGTTTGTCTATTAGTAAGAAGGTTTCACAGGTTCAGAAGTACATCTTAAAACTTAACTGGAACCTTAGCAGCCACTGGTTATATTAATAATATATGACTTAGATTGGCATATCTTAAATTTTAATGGTGGCACTATTCAGGAAAGTGGACCTCAATGAAACATGACACTGAAATAAATATTACAACTCTTAGGAAACATTTCCCTGGGAGGCATTTTAAATTTAAGTCATACTAACTCATATACAGGGTCTGGCACAAATACTGCCCCTTTTTTATTACAAACTATTTTATTACAAAATCATAAGCATGTAATTCTGTAATGTAACAATATCACACTCAAGCACACCATATGACACTTTAGGTGAAATGTTCAAATTAAAGCCATAAATTATTACACCCATATTATCACCCTACCAGCCACACTCAAGTAAGCCTTACTTCAGCCGGACGCTGTATAACACCCCCCGCAAATGGTCATCCTCTCGGGAGAAATTTATCTATGGGTCAATAATAAGCTTCTTTCCAATTTTTAAAAGACTAAGAGGAATGTATTTTAGAAAGAAGGGAGAAAGAATATTGCAGGAGATGGGAGCGGGCCTTTCTGAACACATTCCTTTTGTGACCCTGCGGCTCAAGTGTGAAGCCCGAATCTGTAACATACAAAATAGTTCCCCCTGCGTCAGCTTTACCTGGTACATACGATGAATGATTTTGTATAATTCAGAGTCTATACTCCCTTGACATCATTAGTCATTGTTAGGATTTAAAATATCACCAATACTCAACAGCTTCCCTGGGCACATAGGCACAGCTGTACCATTCTGTTTATGTGATTTTTTTTTAGGGTGTTTATTTAGGAAGGGCTGCATGGTCACTCTGTAGGTAAAGTTTCAGCAAAGAAAAGGATATCTTATTTTATTCTGATTTAAAAGACGATATGTTTTTATATAAAGTATTCCAACAATTCAGAAAAGCATGTAGAAAAAAAGCAAAATCCCCAGAATTCTAGTTCCTGTATGTGGCTAGTTGTAAACTAGTATAAACGTTTGGGAGCATGACTTTCCAGATGTCTCTCTATCCCTACATATGCATATACATATTCTAAAATTTTAATGAACTAACACTAAGTATGTTATTTTATACCCTGACTTTTTCACTCACCAGTGGGGTTTTCCTTGTCAGTGAATAATTGATATTCATAGATATATACATCATATTCTTTAATGGCAGCACAATATTTCTATTCTTGTACATGTCACAATGTATTCAAACAATTGCCTCCTTAGGTTGCTCCAATTTTTTTGAGATAATAAACTATAATATAACGGCGATATGATTTCACTTTTGTGTTTTTGTCCAGTTATTTCTTTTGGACAGTTTCCTTGTAATGGACTTTGCTGGATCAAAAAATATTAACCATTTGAGCTTTTGATTTTTTTAAAAAGATTTTTTATTTATTTAACTTTAGGGAGGGGAAGGGAAGGAAAAAGAGAGGGAGAGAAACATCAATGTGTGGTTGCCTCTTGCACACCCCCGACTGGGGACCTGGCCCGCAACCCAGGCTTGTGCTTTGACTGGGAATGAGCTTTTGATTTTTAAAAAACCTGTATTGCCAAATTGCCCAACACTGTATGAGAATGTCTGTTCCCCCACAGCCTTGCAACACTGAGTTTTGCCTATCCTTTCCAACTTCAGCAATATAAGAGATGCATTAGTTCTATTATTGTGTGAAAAAATTTCCACAAACTTATCGATTTGACGTATATTTATTATCTTACGGTTTCTGTGAATCGGGAGGCCAGGCACAGCTTAGCTATGGACTCTAAGGTCTCTCACAAGGCTGCAATCAAAGCACGAGCCAGGCTTTGGGTCTCATCTGAAGGCTCCACTGAGGAAGGATTTGCTTCCAAGCTCACTCACATGCTTGTTGGCAGGATTGAGCTCCTTTTGGATTGTTGGACTGAAGGCTGCAGTTCTCAGCTGCCTGTTGGCCAGGGGCTGTCCTCAGTTTCTTGTCACATGTGTCTTTCCAACATGGCAACTGGCCTCACCAAAGCCCTCAAGGGAGAAAGTCTGCTAAGCCAGATGGAAGTCAGAACCTTCTGTAATCTGATCATAGAAATGGCATTCTCTCAATGTTGACAGCCCCCTGGTTATTAGAAGCAAGTTACTTACGGGAATAAGATTACACAAAGCCACAAATATCAGAAGGCAGGAATCATTGAGCCCTCTTGGAAATGCCTCATCACTTCCATATGCAAATCACATCCATCCTCTTCTAAGGCCCTCAGGAGTTTCATCCCATTACAGCATCTGCTCAGAGTCCAGAATCTCACCACCTAAATCAGGCCCAGGTGCAAATGAAGCTCCTTAGGTGTGCAGGCATAGCTCATTTTACGGTGCTTCAATTTATCGTGCTTCTCAGATATTGCAGTTTTTACAAATTGATGACAACATGCTCTACCAGAAGCAAAAATATCATGACTCGCTTTATTGCTATGCTAGCTTTATTACCGTGGCGTGGGTCTAAACCTACAACATCTCCAAGCATGCCTGTAGTTTTATTAAATATATCTCCTGGAGCACAGTTCCTTGCATTTGTGGGGAACTGTGAAACTAAAGAGACAAGTTTTCTTTCTGCTAGATATCCAACATACAATGGTGTGACAGGCAAAGGAAAACAGCGACAGGCCTTCCCCTTTAAATGGGAGGTGCAAAGGCATCGGTGATCACAGTAGTTCTGAAATACAGCTCAACAAATATTGGAAGTTATTTGATTAGGTTTTGAGGTCTAGGAATAATTCTCTGTGAGTCTTGATTTCAACCTGTGGACTCTTGGTTCCCCATTCTGAATCTCCCTTCCTTTTTTACAAAAGGTAATACACAAGTTCACAACTGAGTTTTGTCAACCTGCCTCCTGCCAGTAAAATTTTGGAATTCCAACACCTTCTTTTTATTTTATACTCCATCCCTTTCAGTTCAGACTGGCAGTGTTTGTAGAGATATAATAGTCTCAAAAACTTTGGGAGCCTTCTGTGAGTTTCCTGGGGTTCATTCTGCTGAACAAAAGTCCCTTCCAAAAATCTTTTCTGGGTAAGAACTTCTCTACTTTGGGCCCCTGCTGATTTTGCTGGGGGAAAAAATGCCCTCAAACTTCCTAGAAGACTGGGCATTAATTGAGAGGTTCCTTGAGGCATACCTCCAATCGCTCTCAAGACTCCTTGGTGTGTGTGAATATTCGGATCCTTTGATCTTTCTGAGACTTTAACAAAAGGTTGTGTAGTCACAGTCTTCTCCTTTTCTCTATGCCATTGCTCCAGTCCATGCTTGGAAATCATTCCCGGTTTTAGCATCTTTTCTTATCTGAAGAGACTGAGAATTTTCAAATTCATGAAGTCCTGACTTCTTTTATCTTATAGCTCTTCTCTCTCTCCTCTTGCATTTTACCATAAATATGGAGAAAAGACCCACTTTTGCTTGGAAATTTCCATAACTATAGATCCAAGTTCATCACTTACATGTTCTGCTTTCCAGATAATTGCAGGAGAATTTGGCTAAGTTTCCTCCCATTACATAATAAAGATGTCTCTTCCTCCGGTTTCCAAAAACATGCGACTCATTGCACTATAAGCCTCACTGGAAGTGTCTTAAAAATCCATACTTCTCACAGTCTGTTCAAGACAATTTAGCCATTACCATTCTCCTCAAAATTCTTCCAGCCTTTGAGCACTGCTTGGTTTCAAAGCCACTCCCACACTTTTAGGTATTTGTTATAGAAGTACCCCACTACTGGGTATCAAAATCTCAAAACTAGCTATCTATCGCTGCATAAAAATACTACCACAAATTCAGCAGATTAAAAAACACACGTTGCCATCTCGCAGGTTTTGTGGCTTAGGAATATGGGTATTGCTTACCTGGCTGCCCTGCTTCAGGGTCTCTCAGAAGGTGCTGGCCAGGACTAGGGCCTCATCCGGTGCTCAGCCAGGGAAGGATCTGTTTCCAAACTCACGTGATTGTTGGCAGCATGCAGTTCGTGCTGGGCTGTCACACCGAGGGTCTTGCTTTCTCACTGGCTGTTAGGAGGAGGCCACCCTTAATTTCACGCTAGAGGGGCCTGTCCTCACATAGCTTAGTTCACCAAAACCAGCAAGAAGAAGAAAAAAGAGTGTATTAGCAAGGTGGAAACTACAATATTATGTCATATAAGCACGTAAGTGATATCACATCACCCTTTGCCATATTCTATTACTCAAAGCTATCACAGGTCTCTCTCATGCTCAAGAGTAGGAATTACACAAGGATGGAATACTGGGAGCCAGGGTAACTGGGAGACATCTGAGAGTCTTCCTTCTACAAAACACTGTTGTTTTCAATTGGGGATATGTCTTTGTTTGCACCATGTACAAATAACTATTGGTTTTTAACTCACATTATCATTAACATTAATATCAACTATTCTTTCAAATATCTTGTGAACATCTACCATGTGCTAAGTACAAAGTATAGTTCAATGATGAGCAAAACCACACAAGTTTCTGTTCTCATGGAAATATAGTCAGAAGGAGAGACAAAATAATTCTATGAATAAATATGAAATTACATTTTGACAAACACTGTGGAAATTTGTGGTGCTATGAAAATATGTAAACATGAGGAAGTGACCTGATCTAGTGGTTGAGTGCCATCTCTGGGAGAAAATGACATTTCAGATGAGATACGAAGACTGGGCAGTAATTAACCAGGAAAAGCAAGTCAATGAATTCCATGTCCTGGGAAGAGCACGTGCAAGGGGCTTATAAGAGCAGAAGCATCAAATGATTGAGAAATGAAAAGTGTGATTGAAGTAAGAAAACCATGACGTACCTCCCACTCTCATTTCCCCTCTGGAGTCCACACCCATGCGTCCACCTGCTTATTTGATATCTTCATGTCAACATTTTTGGACTTCTCAAAATTAATGTGTATAATGCCAAGTTACTAATCTTGGCTTGCCAAACCTATTTCTTCCTCAGTATTCCCCATTTCAGAGAGTGGTACCGCCATCTGTCCAATTGGAAATGACAAGCCTAGGAGTTGTGGTTGACAATTCCCTCTTCTTTGGTCACTCACCTAAACCTTAAGGACTTTGTCACTAGTTACAGAAGAGAGTGCACCATACTTTAGGTATAATACACCATGTTCACTCATGTCCCAAGCCTTCAATTTTGCCCCATGCTTAAAAATTCCCCCCTACCTTCTCCTTTTTCTACTCATCTTTCAAGATTTAACCTAAACATATTGCATTTAAAGTGTTCTGCTACCTCTACACAGCAATAACCTCTCCCTCCTTGGTGATATTAAACACTTTGTAAATACCTCATTATCCCTGTTACAGGTTGGGTTCTCTGGGAAGCTGACTTTTATTTTATTTTTTAATTATATTTTATTGATTATGCTATTACAGTTGTCCCAATTTTTCCCTCTTTGCCCCCCGCCCCGCCACCCAGCACTGCCCACTCCCTCAGGCAATCCCCACACCATTGTTCATGTCCATGGGTCATGTGTATAGGTTCTTTGGCTATTCCATTTCCTACACTGTACTTTGCATCCCCATGGCTATTCTGTAACTACCTACTTGTACTTCTTAATCCCCTCAGGAAGCTCACTTTTAGATAGCTATAAGGAACCAATGCCAGTGGAAGAACAAGGAAGTAGGACTAGGCAGGGGGAGAACTGACCTGAGATACAGTACCAACAACCCTCGGTCAAGCCCAGGGAGTGTTCTGGAGCTGGGATAGTCTTTTAAAATTATCCCAAATTGGGGCAAGAAGGCGAGAACTTTATGCCCCTAGGCTGATGAGTCATTGGATGTGGATTGTCCCTGGAAGGAGACATGACCTTGGCTGAGGAAGTTCTCCCTAAAAGTCTAACACTTACGGGAGGTCTTCGGGTAATACTCTCAGAGCTGGGGAGTAAGTCCTTCATGACTGACGGGGGAATCTGGGAGTTGCATCACAGCATCCAGCACAACCCCCATGCTCCAATCAATTCACTATAGCAATACTCTCTTGTAATAAGGTTATTTAGAAAGGGTCCGTTGTCCTTACTAGGTTCGGAGTTTGCTGTTTTGTTTTTTTTTGAGGACAAATAACATGCATCTAAAGCAAAAAGGTGGGATTTAATTAAAGTCCAGTGGAAAAAAGTGGTTGAATAAATGACCCAGGGAGACTGTTTACCAAAACCACAAGAATGTAATTGACAAAACAGTGTTAATTTCTTTCTTTACACCAGGATTTCCCAACATTTTTTTATTACCACTTTTCTAAGGGTCTTTTTAGATATTTTTTTCCTAACTGCCACATGAAATTTAATGCCAAAGATATATTGCATATCTGTGCATGTAGTGTATTATATACTTTATACATTAAAAAAAGGTTTTTTCCCCCTGAGTAGCAATTAGTTTCACCCCCATGGAAGCAATATTGCTCCACCGAGAATATATGATTTACACGAATCAATATTGCTGCTAAGAGAATCAGAGTACTTTTAAGTCAGCTCTTCAACCCATTCTCTCTTATGTAGTTAAGTCTACATGAGATGCCACATCACAAGCTGGGTGTGGTGCGCTGACCATGAAATCAGAGCAAAGGAGATTAAATGACCTCGAGGGGTGCCTATTGAACTAAGGTGGTCCTATACATTTCACTCACTCTAAGAGTACAGCAACCCAACAATTGTGTAGTCCGGAGGGCCTCTGTTATTTTGTCTAGCTTCTGTGTAAACTGTCACTGATGTCATTTAATTTTTGTCGCTTAAATTTAATGACAAGGTATTCCAGGTATATAAAAAATATAAGGAGCACTCTTGTGCCCATCACCTAGAGTAAGAGATAAAACATTATAGATACATTTTAGCCCTTTGTATACTTCATCCCAATCCCATATCTCTCTTGCTCTCCGTAGCCATAACCACAATCCTGAATTTGATGCTTGTTATTCGTATGCATGCTTTTACATTTTTAACTACACTCTTGTTTAAACTTTACATACATGGTATTAGAATGTAAATATCTTTTGATATGTTTATAGCTGCATGGCATTCCACTGAATGAATACACTACATCTTTCACTTTTGTTATTATATTCAGGCTTGCCTGCTTCCCCAGGCCCCTACCCTCATGTTCCAATCAGTTTTTGTTTCTATACAGGTCCTTAACATATCTTCTGATCTTTTAAAGAGATTTGGAAATATCCTGGCCTTTTCAACAACATACTCATAACCTATCTCCCAGCTTAGGATACTTCTGCAGATAATTTCATTATTTACTAATTCTAACTAGATTTATTCTGAGGATTCTCCTTTCCTGACCATATCCCCAATTTTTGGCACCCTTGACTGTAGTTCACTGTAAAATCACCCTCCTAGGTATGTAATCCTGTAACCCGGGAGTTTATAATGGCAACAGTTTGCATTTTGAAGGCTCAGGTCAACATTTTTCTTTCATCAGCCCTCAAAATAAACTCTTTGAGTGGATACTTCCTACACTACTGTGGACTGAATGCTTATTGTTCCCCCCCCCAAAAAATCCTACATTGAAGCCTTGGCCCCTAATGTGATGGTATTTGGAGATAAAGCCTTTAAGGAAGTAATTAAGGTTAAATGAAGTCACAAGGGTAGGGTCCTTAGCTGGTAGGATTAGTATCCTTATAGGAAGATGTGAGGACACAGCAAGAAGGTGGTCATCTGCACGAAGAGAGTCCTTACCAGAATCCAGCCTTGGGGGCACCTTGATCTTGGACCTCTAACTTCCAAAACTGTGAGGAAAAAATTTTTTGTTTAAGCTATACAGCCTAAGGTATTTTGTCACGGCATCCTGAGCAAACAAATTTATATATGATTCCTAAGAACTGATCATAAAGTATGCTGAAAAAGCAACCATGGGGTAAAGAGTGGTAGAAAGACCGGGTTGTATTCCAAACTCAGCCACTCTAGGTTATGACACTTAACCATTTTGAAGCTTCATTTTTCTCTTATATAAAGTAAGAGGCTTTTAAGTAGAACTTCCTCAGGTCCCTTAAAACTTCCAAATTAAAAGGGTTAAATCACATATTGTGGGCTATGGTTCCGGCAATTACAGGGCCAGGATTCTATCCTCAAGAAGTAATTAATGGATATTCACAAAGATTTTGTTACAAGTATGTTCATGACAGAATTGCATTTTATGGCAAAAAATAAAAAACCTTTAAATGATCTGACTATCCAACAATAAAGTATGTTAAATTACAAAAGAACCGCACAATAGAATAAGTGAATGTAGAAAACAGCTTCTGTTTTCAATATCAAGGATATCATGTTGAGAAGCCTTGTTTTACATAATCATAGATTGGCGAAAACTCTTAGAAATCTCATCGGTGAGAATGAAACATCACAGTCTTGTAAGGATCTGAGCCATGTGGGTCATTCTTTTAAAAATTTCTTTGAACTGTTTACTGAGGTGTAGTTGATAAAAATTAAACTACAATATTTAAAGTAGACAATTTGATAGTTTCTATAAATGTGGTATATACCCATGAAACAATGAACAATCTGTGACTCCTCTGAGTTTGCTGGTACCCCTGAGTAATCCCTCCCTCCCACTTCTCCATGCTCTCCCCACCCCCACTAAGTAACCACTGATTTACTGTCACTATAGTTTGCGTTTTCTAGTTTTATGTAAGTGGAATCATGTAGTATGTACTATTTTTTTGCCTGGTTTCTTTCACCCAGCAAAATTATGGTGAGATTCATCTATGTTGTTGCACATATTTAAATGTCATTCCTTTTTATTTCAGAGTGGTATTCCATTCTATGAGTCACTTTGACTCTTAGAAAAAGCAGTCTATAATTACAACCGAGGTGCTTCAGGTAAGGCATTTCACATTTGTAGACTTTGAGAAGATTCCTTTGATGTGAGCCCCAAAAAGGAATTTATCTGCTGAGATGGACTCTCCATAGTCAACCAAGGGTCTATATTTTACAAATAAAAGCCTGGCAGCCGTTTGCTGACAGTGGCTTCTCATGTACTCTACATACCAGGCAGAATCTCAGACTGAACTCCTGGCTTCCCATGCTGTGCCCTGCTTGATTGCCCAGCTCAGTCAACTACTGTAGTAAATTCCTGGTTTTATCTTTCCACCAATGGACTAAGACCTGCCCTATCCAATCCGAACTACTTGACTCAGACCGATAGGAAGTATACAAGCTAGATACCTCATTTATGTCAAATGGACCTAATTGGGAACCTGGGCAGGAACTTTCACTATAAAAGGCGGCCTCACCTTTCTCTTCCTGGAACACAATTTACATTGCTTCCTGAATCTGTGTCTTCTGGGCTACAGCCCCTTTTGATCAAATAAATGCCTTTTAATCTTTAGTATGGCCCTAAATTAATGTTGGTTTACACACTTCACTTTGCCATTTCCACAGAATTAGGATTCTGAGTCGACTCAGGCCCAGGCCCGACGTAACTCTTTTATACATGGTCTGCTTTGCTTTGCGTCTTTCAAAACGTTTCTTCATTTAAATTTTACCTAAATTTCATTCTGCTGCAAGTTAATAAATCTAAGTTTGTGGGACTTACAGGCGTGCTCCTGTGAGCTTTATGAGATGGGTTTTATCAATTGACATGAATGTTCATGACTATGTTAAGTGCAAAAACAGTAAATAGTGAATGACCTCATTTTTGTTTTTAAAATATAATTATGTGGAAAGATGACTATAAAGTTACATATACAAATGATTGTATCTGTATTACCAAATACAGTAAAGATGTATTTTATTTTTAAGGTTAAAGGACAGTTATGTAAAAAAAATGGTAATGATTTTACATAATCAATGATTGGCTAAGCTGCCAAAGGAACAGACAAACCCTGGTATTACTGTACAATAGCTTAATTCATAAATCCACCCTAGTGGAAACAAAACATAAATGTAGGATTGTAAATCTAATATAAATATAAATGGAATTTGGAACCTTTTAGGGTTAAAGTAGATCCCCGTGACCTCTTCTAAGTTTTGGGTCCTGTAATTTTCACTCTCTTTAAGTCTGTACAAACCTTAGCAGGAGTTTATTTGCATTATTTACAAACTTCTCTTCCACCCATTAATCACGACATGCATTATAACCCTGTTGTAAAGCAGGTAAAAATATTCTTTTATACATTTTTGGCATTTGGTCTTACTAGTCTTATCCTCTTTCTATTCTTTGAGACTGTATTTTAATTAGTTCACTCTCTACATGCTAATCATCATTTAATAGAATTTTAAAACCCTAAGGTAGTCCCAATCAACATCTTTGTAATTAAAACCTGGAATGGTAATTCATTGCTCCCTAACCGTCAACACGGCATATAAAAATAGAATTTTTTACAACTGCTTTTCTGGTCTTTTATAAAAGCTTAAACTGCAACGAGGAAGCTACTTTTACATGTAAACACAATCTAATGTGATTCTCTTATTTCTTATTAAAGGTACAAATTAAAAAGAAAATAGTGCGGCCCACGAACTTTCGAATTCTGGGGAGTAACAACAGCAAGAGCAAGATGAATGAGCAAAATGACGCGAACGCGCCCTAGCCAGGCGGCCGAATGGCAGGCACGCACTTTGTGTTAGTTGGCCCTGAAGAGAAATACCTATTTTGTGAATTAAACCTGGGCAGTGAAGAACAGTGTGCGGCCTCAGACTCAGCCGAAGTCACTTGGGAAGCATCTGCCCGACCAGTGACTCAGGGAAAATAGCCGCTTTCACTTCATCACTCCCAGAATTAGAATGAAGAAAACTAACTTCTACTAGGGAGACTTTGACCTAGACCCTGTGACCCGGTTCCTCAATCCTCACCCTCCGCCCCCCTGCACCGCCCGCCCCCCGGCTTCCAATGGAGGCCCTCCCCAGGACTCATTCAAAGCGCCACGTCTCCTAGCTCCCAGCCACCAGCCCTCCCGCGGAGGCGTCCTGCAGTTAACCCTTCCTAGTCTCCTATCCAGAGTCACCGATCCCCAGATTTCGCTCCTCCATCAAACCCGAAAGAGTCACCGGCAACCCCACGAGCCGCGCCCTTACCCCAGCGGCTGCCACCCAACCTGGCCCGCCCCCACGTCACACCCAGCCCCGCCCACCGGCTCCCACGTGACCCGCGGCCCTAGCCTGTGGTCCCCGCGCGGCGTGGATCGCAGCCGGAGCCGCCATTGTTCCGCCAAGGGAGGACAGCCGGGCCTGGCCCTGACGCCGAGACGCCGCTTAGCGGCCGCCACTGGAGACACTCCATCCCACCGCCCCCTCTCCTCCTGGCGGTGGCGGAGTGAGGCTGAGGGGGAACTGGGAGCCCCCTCTCCTCCTGGCGGCGGCAGCGGCCGATCCCTGGCTTCGGCGCGAGGGGCGGCCGCGATGCGCTGGGCCTGAGGCAGTCGGCCGGGCCCTTCCTGGCTTCCCTTGACTCTTCCACGGTGTCTCTGCCCCCCAGCGACATCCTAGGAGTCCCTCTGACGGGAGGGAAAATGGCTGCACGGAGCTGGCAGGACGAGCTGGCCCAGCAGGCCGAGGAGGGCTCGGCCCGGCTGCGAGAAATGCTTTCGGTCGGCCTAGGCTTTCTGCGCACCGAGCTGGGCCTCGACCTGGGGCTGGAGCCGAAGCGGTACCCGGGCTGGGTGATCCTGGTGGGCACGGTCGCGCTCGGGCTGCTGCTGCTCTTCCTGCTGGGCTACGGCTGGGCCGCAGCTTGCGCCGGCGCCCGCAAGAAGCGGAGGAACCCACCCCGCAAACGGGAGGAGGCAGCGGCCGCCCCGGCCTCGGCCCCTGAGGACCTAGCCCTGCTGAAGAATCTCAGGAGCGAGGACCAGAAGAAGAAGAACCGCAAGAAATTGCCCGAGAAGCCCAAAGTAAGTAGGGGGGGAGAGGCGGTAGGGTAGGGGCGAGGGACCACCTCGAGCGAGCGGGAGGCCGAGCCCCAGCCGCTCCAGCGGTGATAGAAAAGGAAAAGGTTGAGGTTAGCCGAGAGCCGGGACGCAGGTCTCCCCGATGGAGGAGGCGATCGGTGGACACGTTACTTGGGGGAATGGTGGAAACTCGGGAAGTGTCGGACGGGTGGGTAAGACAGTTTCGAGGAAGGAAGTTAGACGGTTTAGGGTATGTTTAAATAAAAGAGCCCAGAGGTCAGACCATTTTCGGGAACGTTAACCGCCAGAATAACATACCAACTCTCCTTGAGGCCTGCGAGGTGGGCAGCCTGTGTAATGGGACTTAAGGTTGTGTTGGGAAGTTATGGAAAGACTGCGCCTGGAAGACAGATGTCTAGTTCAAGTCACATTGAGACCGTAGCCACTGAAGGAAATACTGTGACCTAAAAACTCTGGGGCTTACAGAGGATGAAAAGTACCAAGGTCTAGACACGCTTCCATTTTAGTAGGAACTGTTGCAGGGAAATGGTTCCCCACTCTTATTCCTGTGAATGTGGCCAATGGAGGCCGGAACAGAAGCAAGGCAAGAGGGAGTCGGTTGTCTGATAGACTTTCTGGTACGTGGCTCCAGGAGACAGCTCAGGCAGGTTCAGCAAAGTGGTGTGGGAGGTTTAGAAATAGAGTAAACGGGGATGACAGGGCAGAATGGTGCAGGCTGACAGGTTTCCAGGCACCGATTTGCCGGACCACATGTGGAAATGCAGAGAGCATCACATCTGTTTCATCATGCCTCATGTTTTATTTCTGCATTCTTTATTGCCATTTCCCCGTGGTTCTTCCCTTATAGCTTTCGTAGTTTTATGCATTTAAAAAATACTTTCCAATTGAGCACTGGGGTATGAAGGGTGTGCAGAATTAGAATCAGTCCCTAACCTATTTTTACAGTATATCCACTGAATTAAGCTCTTCACCTTTTCAATGCAATAGAGCAAATGTAACCAGTGCCTTATTATGCAAAATTTACTCTGGCGTTTGATGGGCAGTGGGAGGTATACCTTGAAGTTTTAGAGTCTGTCGTTGAAAATAGTGTAGAAGACTTTCATAGATAGGACTAATATTGCATAAACTGATAGTTGCTTTATAAGCGTGAGCAGTGTTAATGAGGTTTGGAGGCTGTGAGACTAATTCCATCAGAAGAATTTAGGAAAGTTATTAGAGGAGATGGGATTTGAATTTAAACTAAAGTAGTAAGGGTATTGTTGATAACAGTACAAAGAATAAGGCTGTATCGGAGACTTTGACAGGTCACAATTAGTGCATTATTAGGCCCAGATAAGTATTCACATTTTGCGTGCTGATTAAGAGTATGCAAGCCACGCACAAAACCTAGAAAGGGGTACAACTTTGTCGATATGAATACTACCTTTAGTTAATAGAAGAGAAAATAGTACTGATTTGGAGCATATGTAACTATATTTAAATGTGTAGAGAGCGTCAAGGATTACCAGTAAGTGATGTTATGGGGAAAATAGAGAACCTGGCCCCAAGATGAGGAAAGGTGATCTTGAAAAAACCACATATATTAGTAAGCCTAATCCCTGTATGGATGAAGCACGTTGTGAAATTTTCAAAGCCCTCTTTGGGATGTCTAAAATTTCAGATAGGCTAGACTTGAGTCCAGAGACAGGTGCTCCAAGGAGCCCATCCCAAGTACATGGTAACTCAGATGACTCATCTGAATGAATAAACAGATCTTCTGTTAGCTTGGCAGAGTGGAGAATGAGAAGAAAAACCAAATGCTTCAAAGTTAATTGGGTGAGAAAATCTTTGCCTGCCTAATAGTGAAGATGTGTTGGAGTTTGTTAACATTTGCAAAATTGTGGCTTTCAAACTTTTTTGACTGCAGCCTACAGTAAAAAATATATTTACATTACAATACCCTCCCATGCACATATTTAACTCTTGTTCTTTTTCCTTAATGATACGTGTGACCCACTAAATTGGTTTCACCTGTTACTATGAGGCATGCCCCACAGTTAGAAAAACATTGCCTTATAGGCTAAAAAGTATTAGCTGCCCTTTTTAAAAATACTCACACACTTTGCACTGTGCTAAGTATTTACTTGGAAAAAAGGAGGATACTGCTTGCAAATTCTTGTAAAAAGGAATACAGTATTCATACGTTTCACTATGAAGGGAATACAAAAGTAAAAGCTCACCTTCTCCCCAGGGAGCGTTTTACTCCAGTTGTGGAAAAAAATACACTAAAAAAATGAACAGTACAAACCCATTGTGGACCCAGGTGACAATGAAAGACACAATCCCAGAATTTGACTTTGAAAGTGGTTAGAAGCAGTATAGTGGGCAAGGCTGAAGAGACAGCAAAGGCCTAACCCTGGCAGAGATGGGGAACTCTAAACTTGAGTAAGGCATTTAACCTTGCTCTGTTTAGCTTATCTTGCTTATAAATTGAAGATCTTAGTTGAGTTAAAACACTGCAGGATTCCTCTAAGTGTTACCCCTGACTACTTGGAGTGGAGTTGCTTTGAATGCTTGTTAAAGTTTGTAGATTCCTGAACTGCTCCACAGATCTTATAAATTCAAAATCTCTAAACTTGATCCAGGGAATCTGGATTTTTAACAAGTTTCTTTGGTAATTCCTTGCCTGTTAGTTTGAAAATCACTCACTGGAATAGGGCCATAAGGACTGTCGTATAAGAGATTTCTAAGTGCAGTCAACTTTAATCTTACCCATCTCTTCATTACTACATCATTCTGTATGCATTTCAAGATACACTTTTCAAGTGGATTCAGTAATGTAAACTACAGTTTCATTTTCTTTTATTCCATTATTCTTAGTATTCTTCTAAATCATTCCAAATTTTGCAACACAGTTTTTCAAAATTTGTTTCTAGTAACTTATTTTTTTTTAGAGTTGGTGGTATTTAGCTTTGCAAATCTATTCATATTTTTAAATACTTTTATATTCATTTGATTTTTATCTTCTAATAATATCTTGCCGTAGGTCTTTTAGGGCATGAATTGCAGTGTGTTCCCCCTATTAAAGGTGAAGGGGGTGGCACTTTTCACTGGGCTTAGTTGTTGGCACATTTTGAAGTCATTGTTATCTTACATGCATTTTCCATGACACCTAATTCGATATGAGTAGTATTATCTTTTTAACTATGAAATTCTTTTTTTATTTAGTTTTTCCATTACCATTTAACCCCCTTACACTCCCTCTGCCCTGCAATCACCACACTGTTGTCCATGTCTATGAGCCCTTTTTCCTTTTTACTCAATCCCTCCAGCCCCTAACCTCCCCCTCCCAGTAGCTGTCATCCTGCTCTCTATGAGTCTGTCTCTATTTTACTTGTTCAGTTTGTTCATTAGATTCCACATATACGTGAGATCATATGGTATTTGTCTTTCTCTCACTTGTTTATTTCACTTGGCATAATGTTCTTCAGGTCCACCCATGCTGTCACAAAGGGTAAAATTTTCTTCTTTTTTATGGCCGAGTAGTATTCCATTGTGTAAATACCCCATCGTTGTTTTATCCACTCATCTACTGATGAACACTTGAATGTGAGTATTAAACAGGCAGTCAGTAAAAAATTTTCACTTAACTTAATCTGAGCAATGATTTAGATAGATGTGAGATCTCAGATAACTGGTCTTTAACAGTTGTTGCTTTGGATTTCAGTTTGGAAGCACATAACCAGGATCAACTGCAAAGAAAATTCATTTTTGTAAACAAGTTATTTTTCTGTTAATGTAAGAAATCTAATAAAGATTTGGGATAGGGCAGTTGTCAATATCTCTAACCTCAGTGAATGAATGAGTAGTATTTTTATCTAGTTTGCTGCTGTATAACCTTTCACAGTGCTTGGCACTCAATAAATAATTATTGAATGCTTCTCATATATATGTATGTATATATGCATAGGGACGTATATATATATATATATATACGTATATATATATATATGTATATATATATAAAGATATCCCAAGTAGTTCTACAACTTATTCCTATTCTTCATGCCTTATGAGCCACCTTTTTAATTTTACATTGGAAGATGGCTATGTTTGCCTCATCTGGCTAAAATTCTCGAAGGTTTATCCTTCTACAGCCAATAGGTCATTCAAACAGTATACAGTGTTTTCTGTAGTCATTACATCTGTTCCAGTTTCACTGCTGCTGCCCTACATTTGGGCTCTAGTACCTTTGCTTAGACTATTCTAACAGCATCCTAACTGGTTTTCCTGCTTCCAGCCTCTCTTTGTTGCCAATCCTTTGTACCCACTCATGTCAGTTAAATTTTTTAAAGCCCAACTATAATCAGGTGACTTTCATGTGTTCACATCTTATCAGTTGTTTCCCCATCACCTTTTGAATAAAATCTAGCCTATGACATGGCACTGGTGTCTAATTCATGACCTAACCTCATCTTAGGTTTATCTCCAACTATACCCCTAAGGCATTACCATTAGCTAGATTTCTATAATTCTTTATTCGTATTATTTTCTTCTATTAAAAGAGGCTTTTCTTTATATCTTTACAGATTTCTACTTTTCCTTCAATGAGGCCCAAGTACAGTGCTACCTCTACTATAAAGCCTTTCCTAGCTCCCCAGAGTTATTATTCTTTTTATATGTTTCTTTTATATTTTTTATGAGAGCTAAAACAAGAAGGCAGAGCGTTGCCTGGGAACATGCCTGTAGGGTGACTCAGATTTTTTTTGAAGCTCTGTGCTTGTCCACAAATGATCAGGAAAGCACCTCTAGTATTGATTTGGAGGTTAGAAATAAATTTTAGTGAGTAGGCGAATTGACCAACGTGGAATCCCCAAATAATGGAGATCAACTGTGTATTAGTCTGTATTTGTAACTGCACCATTCCTCTCATCTGTGAACCTCATATCCAGGTGTATACTTGATATCTCCAATTGCAAAGCCGACATTTGTCTCAAATTTTAACATCTCCAAACAACTCATAACTTCCTGCCCTCTCCTGGTCTCCCCCATTTCTGTAAATAGTAAGTGAATCTACCATCCCTTCAGTTTTTCATGCCAAAACTCTTAAGAATCATTCTTGATTCTTCCCTTTTTCTCACATCCTGATGTCTTCCTCACCTTATAATCTAATCCATCAGGAAGTACCATCAGTTTTATCTCTATAATATATATTCAATCTGGCTACTTATTGTACTGTCACCTTAGCTCACTTGTACAGCAAGTAGCTTCTGTTAATTGCCTTCAATCCTTTCTCAACACCCTAGAAAGGAACCTTTTTACATAAAAATGAATCACCTGATCCTGTCTAAAATCAACATTTCAGTAGTTTTTGCATTTTATAGCAAAAGCCCAGCACCTGCTTTTCTTTCTAAGCCGATTTTGAGTTAGTTTCCTCTCATTCGCCACCCCCAACTATAGTGATCTTTTTTCAGTGCCTCAAACACTTTCACAAACTAGTGCCTTTACCTGGGTTATTAACACTTGTCCCCATGTTTTAATCTGCCTTTAGAGCTCCCCTTCCCAGAAAATCCTTTCCTGATCACGCTATTTGAAATAGGCATCCCCTTCTATTTTTGGTCTCAACCCCTTGCATGTGTCCTTTATTATAGTTATTCACAGTTTGTAAATTATTTATTTACTTATCCATTTAGTTTTTAGGGGTCTTTTCCCTCTACTAGATTATGAACCTTGATATATAATGTAAACAGTGCCTAGCATATAAGAGCCTTTGATAATTACTTGTTGAACTAAATGGTGAACAGAGTACTTAAAATGACATCTTATAGTTTAATTGGATAATCTGTTATTGGGCTAATAAATTTGTCTTTTATGATATTTCCAGTAGAATTATGTCTTTTATTCTTAGGTAGTGGTCTTGCCGTATTATCCCAGGTATTAGTAAAAGGTAAATTATATCACTTGCCACATACAGGGTTTTCTTTTTACCTTTAAGTCACTACCTCCCTTAATTTTAAGTCTTTTTTTTTAAAATATTTTATTTATTTTTAGAGAGGGGAAGGGAGGGAGATAGAGAGGGAAAGAAACATCAATGTGTGGTTGCCTCTTGAGCGCCCCCTACTGGGGACTTGGCCCACAACCCAGGCATGTACCCTGACCAGGAATTGAACCAGCGAACCTTTGGTTTGTAGGCTGGCACTCAGTGTACTGAACCACACCAGCCATTGCAGTTTATAAGTCTTAAAAAATAAGCCATTTGATTAAGAAATCTGAGTAAAACAAATACTCCTGATTTTATGGAAAAGAAATCGAGATTCTGAGAGATTACAATGACTTATTCAAGGTCATAGAATAAAACAGTTTCAAAGGTGAAAAATAACCTAATTACTAGTCTAAGAACTCACTGTTATTTCCATTATTCTTCTCTGTTTCCAATACCACAGTTCCAGAATAATACATTGTATTCAGAAAACAAATTCAGTTTTCTCAGTGAGTTACAACTTTCTTTATTGTTTTTAAATTTTACATTTAGAATCAGAAGTTTCTATTGAAGATCATAATGACTTTTACAAAAGCTCCAGAATTTTTTTTTTTAAGATTTTGTTTATTTATGTTTTTAGAGAGAGGGGAAGTGGGGGGTGAAAGAGAGGGAAAGAAACATCAATGTATGGTTGCTTCTTGTGTGCCCCCAACTGGGGACCTGGCCTGCAACCCAGGCATGTGTCCTGACTGGGAATCGAACTGGCAACCCTTTGGTTTGCAGTCCAGTGCTCAATCCACTGAGCCACACCAGCCAGGGCACAAAAGTTCCAGAACTTGACTCTACGTGTTTGGTTATATGACAGGACTTTTTTAATCTGTCATTTTATTCTGCCAGAGGCCTGTCAGAGAATACCTTTAATAGTTCTGACAGAAAAGACCTTTAATAGTTGCACTCATCTTCAAAACCAAGAGCAGCAATAAACCCTCTGAACACTTATTTTTGTTGCACTTTGGCATATTGATTTTCATATACTACTTCTCAAGGTTGTGAAAGCCCTGAAAGTATTTTCAAATTACTATTATTATTCAAACAAAATCAAGAGACCTAAATGAGGAATTGGTGTTATTTGATCAGTTTTAAAATTTACCATTTTCCCTCCAATTATGCTAGTTTTCAAAATGTTCCACAGAATGCCAGTATTCCAGAAGACATCCATCAGGACCCAAGAAAGATGTGGATATATGTCTGCCCTATGACTTGCAGTCCTTATCTCAGTGCCCATCAGATATAAAACCTTGAAAACCAATGCTCTATTTAGTTTCTTAAAACTCACCTTTCACATGATTTGGCCACATGACAGGTAGAGTATTATCTTTCTATCCTATAAAAGTAGCCCTAATGCAGTTATTCTGGATCCCTGAAAAGAGCTGAGTTTTTGGCTAGCTGTTTAGAAGGCTCAAGGATCTTTCTTTACCATTACAGGAAATACCTCAGGATATATAGCAAAATTTTGCATATTTGAATTATAGACCATATTTGTAAGGTGGTTCACTCAGTTATTAAGTTTAATTTGGGGTTGAATTTTATTTTTTTTTATATTTTATTGATTATGCTATTACAGTTGTCCAATTTTTTCTCCCCTTTATTCCCCTCTACCCTGCACCGCCCGCCGCCCCCGGCATTACACCTCTTAGTTCATGTCCATGGGTCATACATATAAGTTTTTTGGCTTCTCTATTTCCTATACTATTCTTAACCTCCCCCTGTCTCTTTTGTACTTACTATTTATGCTTCTTATTCCCTTATTTCCCCCATTATCCACTCTCCTCCTCCCCGCTAATTACCTCCCATGTGATCTCCATTTCTGTGATTCTGTTCCTGTTCTAGTTCTTTGCTTAGCTTTAGTTTTTGTTTTTTAGTTTCAGTTGTTGATAATTGTGAGTTTGTGGTCATTTTCCTGTTCATAGTTTTGATCTTTTTCTTAGATCTAAGTCCCTTTAACATTTCATATAAAATAAGGGCTTGGTGATGATGAGCTCCTTTACCTTTACTTTATCTGGAAAGCACTTGATCTGCCCTTCCATTCTAAATGATAGCTTTGCCGGATAGAGTAATCTTGGATGTAGGCCCTTGCCTTTCATGACTTTGAATACTTCTTTCCAGCCCCTTCTTGCCTGTAAGGTTTCTTTTGAGAAATCAGTGGATAGTCTTCTTGGAACTCTTTTGTAGGTAACTGTCTCCTTTTCTCTTGCTGCTTTTAAGATTCTCTCTTTATCTTTAATCTTGGGTAATGTAATGATGATGTGCCTTGGTGTGTGCTTCCTTGGGTCCAACTTCTTTGGGACTCTCAGAGCTTCCTGGAGTTCCTGAAGTCTATTTCCTTTACCAGATTGGGGAAGTTCTTCTTCATTAGTTTTACAAGTAAGTTTTCAATTTCTTGCTCTTCCTCTTCTCCTTCTGGCACCTCTGGAGCTGGAGATGCTGGAGCATTTAAAGTTGTCCCAGTGATTCCTAAGCATCTCCTCATTTTTTTTGAATTCTTGTTTCTTCATTCTGTTCTGGTTGAATGTTTATTTCTTCTTTCTGCTCCAAATCATTGATTTGAGTCCTGGTTTCTTTCCCTTCACTGTTGGTTCCCTGTATATTTTGCTTTATTTCACTTTGCGTAACCTTCACTTTTTCCTCCATTTTGCGACCATAGTCAACCATTTCTGTGAGCATCCAGGTTATAAGTGTTTTGAACACTGTATCTTTTTGGTTGGCTATCTCGTCACCACTTAGGTCTGTTTTTGGAACTTTGATCCGTTCTTTCGTTTGGGCCATATATTTCGTCTCAGTGTGCCTATTACGATATGAGGGGCGGAGCCTTAGGTATTCTCCAGGGTGGGGCAACCCACATGACTGCCTTGTGGGGCTTTATGTGGGAGAGGGGTCTGAGAGGGAACAATGCTGCTTGCTCGGCTCTCACTGCTTTCAGTCACTTCCCTGGCTACCCACAAGCGAATTGAACCCTTCTGGTGCTGATTCCTTGGTAGGTGGGTTTGTATATATTCTAGGACTCTGTGGGTCTCTCAAGGGAACTCTCCTGTGAGACTGGCAGTTTCTCCCGCTGCCTCAACACCCACGGGTTTTTACCCGTAGAGGTTTTGAGCCTTTCTTCTCCCACACGGGAACCCTGGGTTGCACGGTCTCTCTTGCCTCCCAGTTTTGTCTCCCGGTTTATCTGCACATAAATGTGGGACTGCCTGATCCCCTCCACCAGCCACAGCCTTGCCCACATCTGCCCCGGCTGCCTTTCTCCACCCCTCCTACCTGTCTGGATGAACGTTGCTGCTTTAACTCCTTGGTGGTTGGACTTCCATACAGTTCAATTTTTTGGCAGTTCCGGTTGTTTTTTGTTTTTAAATTAGTTGTTGGCCTTATTTTGGTTGTATGAGGAGACAAAGTGTATCTACCTACCTGGAGTTGAATTTTAAAATGTTGGTAAATTACTGTGACCAGATCTGTCATTTATGTGTATGTTTAGTATATGTAATTGATAGGTGCACAACATTTGGCAGACACAAAACACAGTTTGTAGTTTCAAGTAAGTGACAAATTGTTCTATCTTAAATTTGTTTCAGAACTCTTTACAACTAAAATTGAGAAATTGACCAAGGCTAGGTCTTGTGCATTAAAAAAGATAATGTATGTAAAGCATCTAGCAAGGCTCTTGGCACATGGCAGATACTTGTGAATTATTAGTTATTGTCAGGCTATCTGATAGTCCAATCTATCAGCTAAAGATGACGCTTCTTGAATTCCTTGAGAGAAGGGAGCAGGGAGCAGAGTATACCTTTTGTCTTGTATATGCTAAGTGTTTTTCTATACATGTCTTCTTCCTTTGCGAGGTTCTAAACATCTTGAGGGCAGGGATTGTGCAACACTTGTCTTTGTTTCAAGGGTTCTACGTATTACTCTATTGTGTTCACTTATTGGGTATTAATTGAATGAACACAGTGACTATTATGTAATTTTCTTAGAAAATGATGAAACTACAAGCAGTCTTTTAAAAAGAAAGATGACATTAGATTGCTGTCTCTAGAGCAAGCCTGGACTATTTCTAGCCTCTGAGAGGCTATATTTACTTATCATTTGTATTCTGTTAACTTCCCAAGTGAATTTGCCCAGAGTACTGGGCCTGACGAATACATGTACCATTTTTGGCCCTCTTGACCATCAGGACTTAACATTTATTTTGAGCTCATTAGCATAAAAAATGACCTGAATGCTGGAACGTGAGGACATGGACCATCATAGTTTTGTTGAAGAAAGGATACTGAAGGGAAGAAACTATTTCTTAAGCAAAATATGCTTTCATATGTTCTTTCATTTACTATCATTTTAACAAGAAACCTATATAAGACAAGTACATATTTTCTTCATATTTACAGATGATGAAATTGAGGGTTAAATAAAAGAAAATGCTTAAAATCATAGTGATTAAATACAGAAATTGGCCCTTAATCCCAAGTTTATGCAACTCTAAAGCCCATGGTCTTTTCATATTCTTTTTGTTTGTTTGTTTTTTGGTAGTTGGTAGACTGCCCTTCTAGTGTCTAGACTTAAGAAGTTTCCAAGTAATTTGAAGTCAGTGGTTTTTACATTTTGTGGCTAGAAATAAAATTTACATAACTAAGTGAAAATGGGATTTAAGTAGTTTAATTTAATTCATCAAATGTTAAACCTTGTATATGCTTACCTTAGACACAGAATCTTTTGCAATTTAGAACCAGTTTAACAAATATGTAAAGGCTGCTCAAATGGAGTAGAAGTCTGTTAAGAATATCTTCTTATTCTAAACTTTCAAACTCCTGGAGGGCAAATTTCTTTCATATGTCCTTGCTCCTGAGGTCCCTAGCTCAGTGCCTGGTACTTACGTACTTAATAAACATTTATGGAATTAATAAATTAAAGATTGATTCACATGAAATTTTTTCCCTTGAAATCAAGGATTAATTAAATAAGACCCTGGTGGGCCCCCCTCCTCCATCTTATATTCCTGATTGTCGGCCAGGTGTCTTTATTCTGGTTTATCACTGCGCCTCTCAACACACACACACACACACACACACACACACACACACACGCTATTCTTTTGTGAATGTATTTTTTAAAAGGATCTGAGATGGAATTTGGGGGAAAGTGTAATAATAAGGCAGACAAGGAGTTTACCCATATAAGAAATGATGTTTTTCTGTTACTGCTTGATTTTCACCAAATTTGAAGGACATTCTTGAGTGGTCTATTTTAAAATATAGGTTGTATGCTATATATGACATTAACTTTGGTTATATAGGGGAGTGCCTCAAAGTTTTCCAGAAAATTTAAAACTAGGTACAATGAGAGACCATGTATTATTAATCTATACAAAAACCATGTATTTTATGGCTCCACAACTTAGAGAAAATAATACTTTCATATAAAACCCATATTGGCAGTCACATTGGATTTGAAGGATTGGTTTACAGTTAGCTGCTTTTCATGTGAGGAGATATACATAATAGGCTTTTATTTAGGGATTTGCTAATTTAAATATGGTTAATAATTTTCCAGGACAGGGCCTTCTTAACCAACCAGTGGCAAAATAAGAGAACAGATTAGTGTTGCTGATGGGTAGGAGAGGCTCAACCACCATGGCGTGTCCTTTTTTCTTACTACCCAAGAATACTATTGACTTTACTTTGAGGATAGGAGGCTTATCCTTTCATGGTATTAGGCACCTGTAGGAGTTGTTGATGACTTCCATAAGTAATCCCAGTAATTATGAGAGCTATATAAAGCCAAGAGTTAGTGAAAATTTGAGAAATGTGCATAAACCAGAGAGATCAGCTGCAATTAGGGCCTTAACATGAGTTGGTGTTGCAAAGGAAGTAAAATTGGCAGAGGTTGGAGTGCCTTGGCCTGCTTGCTAAGATCAGTTAAGATCAGAGCCTATGAAATGGAAACTGATTGTTTCCGCTGTTGATCACTCACTGATCGAGGACTTCAGACTTTGTTTAAAAGGAAAGATAGTTTCATCTTTCACTTGGGAGGCTGTAAAAACAGTGTGTGCACTTTTTCTCAAAGGAATTGCTTTATATATTTTAGTAAGTTAAGACAGTTTTTAAATACTTTCTCATCTTTCAGCAGTTAGTAAGTAAATTTAAATGACTCATTGTAGCCATTTATGTGAGTAGAATGTAGGTGCTATATAAGTAACTATGATGAAGAGTTTCCTGAAGGGATTAAATTAAGTTTTTGCAGATGTAAGCTTTGAGCTGCCAGTTAAAGGGATGGGAAACTTGGACTGGAGTTGCAAGATCATTTGGTTGGTAAGGCTTACATAGAAAGGTGAGGCTGACCACAGGAAATCAGAAAAGGTAAGTTTGGCTAGAGAGTATAGTATGAACTAAGAAATACATGAGAATTGACAAGTAAGATGGTGATATAGGAAAGTAGAATTAAAGTTCTATATTCCTGATGTGGATATGGCTCTAAGTCCAAACTCCTTTTTGGAATACCTTTCTTTGTGTACTGTATGCCTCCGCCCTCCACAAATGCCTTCCCCACATACGTACAAGGTCTGTCCAGAAAGTATACAGCCATGTGATATGAAAAATAGAGGCAGGTATTGACAAAGATACAAGAAACATTGTATATAGGACAATGACACCTAAGTCCCCCTTAAAGTAGACTCCTTAGGACCTCTCACAGTTCTCCCAGCTGCCACCAGCCGCCCCATTGTATTTTCCTGAATCTCACGATGGTCTGAAATTTCTTCCCTTTCAAAGGTGATTTTAGTTTTGGGAAAAGCCAGAAGTCACAGGGCACCAAATCTGGGCTGTAGAGGGGCTGAGCCACCAGGGTGATTTGATGTCTCACCAAAAAGCTCTGCACCAGGCATGCATGATCAGGTGCATTGTTTTGATGAAGCTGCCAATCACCAGTTGCCCATAGCTGTGGCTTTCTGCATCATGCGAATGGTTTCAGCGGAGGAATAGTCAAGCTTAAGGCAAAATTTGATGTAGATTCATTGCTCTACTCACTCAGTCATTTTGAATGGGATGGCCACACAGTACACATGCTCACTCAACAGTGTCTGCCACCCCCACTGACTAGTACAGCGAAGTTGTCATTGTTCATCCGTGCGCATTTCATTCTGTGTGCATTCCAGCCTATGCTCCTTGGCAGCCAGGTTACGTGATGTCTACAAACTGTTCTCTTTATATTAACAATGGCTGGACTTTTTCCGGACAGACCTCATATACTCAGAGATTAGAAGAGGCAGCATTAAAATGGCAAAACAGCACAGAAGAAAGAGTGAGGAGGCCTGGTTTTGGCATTAGCTGTCTGACTTTAAAAAGTTTTTAAAAATGTATCTATTTGACAGACCTGGATCAGTTACTGTCTGCTACTTAGGTTCCAGTGCAGATGCAAGAGTCCTCGCTAGCACTTTCTGTCTGTTTGATTGTGGCAGCCAACATCGAATGGGGGAATACAAACAAACAAACAAAAAATTATAGAGTTTTTACAACTCAAATTACCTTGTAAACAATTGAAGAGCCAGCTTTACACCAAAGAAGACTCTAAAATAGAGTCTTCTTTTTTTTAAATGTTGCCTAAGACCCAGCAGATTAAATTTGGATTAATAAGGAATTTAATCGGCTAAAAGATAGCTTTTGTTTTGATTTTTCTGCCATAAATCTTTAGAAGCCTACAAATTGGGCTTTAGAGTAATAATAGTCTCCTTTTCCAACTGTATATCCCTGATAATGTTATACAAATGCAGATAATGTCACATTATAGAAACTTTTGAACATTCATGTTGTTTTCTTGAGTATAGCTCTGCTGTAATGAGTAGTCTGATAGAAGGCTGTTCTGCTAAAATGGGAAATAAAGCAATTGAAACTAGTATATTGATTTACTAATTTACTGTGTTAAATATGGGCAAGCGAAAGAAGTAGTGGGTCCAGAGAGCAGAGGTTAGAATACAGATACCTTGGCCCCATTCTTCAAACTCCTGACTCTAAATAGTGATAGGGCTCAGAAATGCTTCTTTAAAAACAAAACAAAACAAAACAAAAAGTGAGAGATTATGATTAAAAGCCAAAATTGGGATTTACAGATTAATTCTACTCATTAATACTTCTAAGTGCTATCATTTTATTTTAGAAATGTTAAGCAAGCTGAGGTAGCCTTTGTAAACTGTGGCAGTAGGTTTGTAAAGTTTCTTAATCCTAGAACAGTAGGGCCATAGAATTACAAGGGTCATTGGAGATTGCCTAATACAGACACCAATAAACTATGGTCCATGGACCAGTTTTGGCCCTCCACCTGTGTTTTATTGGGACACAGTCATACACATTCATTTATGTATCATCTGTGGTTCTCTCTGTCCCTTTACTGAAAAAGTTGTCCGGCTGTTGAATAAGTCAGACCTGTCATTTTACAGATGTAGAAATAAGCTGTGGAAAAAAGGTGAGTGCAATATTCTGAGATTACACAGCTAATTAGTGATCAGAGTGCAAACACAGTTCAGTTCCTTTTCCTGTTTTTATGCCATTATTTTTTGTTCAAGGGACTGATTCCTGGGAGAGGTCAGAAAATAGATTTGTGGTATAGAATTTTGTTTATAAGTTTATTATTATATTATAAAACACAGTTATTAGGTTAGTAAATGATCCATCACATATTAGATAGCATGGCTGAACAAAAACCTTTTCAATCTGAGTCAGCGGAAGAATTTGATTGTAGTATATTCTGTTTCCTGAGTAGGAATCTTTGATTTGATCTGCCAAGCAGTCTGATAACAGGAGTCTTTTTTTGTTGCCTGTGCAGCCAAATGGACGGACTGTTGAAGTGGCTGAGGAGGAAGTTGCCCTAACTCCTCGAAATGTAACAGCAAAGCAGCCATTAGAGACAGATAAGAAAAATGAAAAGGTAAGTTTGGGATTACATAAAATTAGATGCAAGACCCTTAATAGAGTGATATATTTTAAAAATGATGCTTTTCTGTTTCACAAAACTGTACATATACTCCCACCTCCCTTAAAGGAAAACTGAAGATCTGAATTATCATAGCAGATGGATGAGTGGTGAAGGTTCCAGATATGTGATATACCTCTTATTTGAAAACAGTTGTATTTCCTTTGTTAATAGTGCATTTATGGCATTAAAAGCTTAACAAAATTGTTATATGATATTCTGTAGTGACATAATTTGACTTTCTTTAACAAAAGAAAATCCTCTATATTCAAGTCATTATTAAAAGGTTTGGATGTGCACTTATAAGTTTTCAAGTAAGACAATCTAACATAGTCCATAAATGATACATTCCTGGGCTTTTATTTATTTTCCAGTTGCCAGTGTTAGAATTGACCGTTTTATTTGACTTTTTTTGTAAATAGGCAAAATATACAACAAACTGTTAACAGTATTTCCTTCTGTTGTGGAAGAAAGAAGTTCCATTTAATTCCTTTTGTTACTCCCTCCTTTTTTCTTTCTTTAACCCTGTGCATGCATAACTCCTTTTCAGGAAAAACAACCAAAATCAACCACAGAGATATGAGTGGTTTCTAGGAACTAGGGTGAAGCAGCTCCAGCTCCGTAGGATAGTGGTATAAAACGTTGCTACAATTTCTTAATGCTTGCATTTTCAAAATATCTAAAGAACTGGTGAAATCAATTCTCTTCCTAAACTCAGTGGAATTGGTCTAGGGCTAAGATAGCTGCAGGTAGGATGGCTTAATATGAAAGATAGTTGGGGAAAAGAATTAAATTTATGCCTTTCTTTGTCTTTGGGAGAAAAATAAATAGTAAATGACTGTGTTAACAAATAAGTATATAGTTTAGGGATTGTGAATTTATACTGTGAATAGATTATATGCTTAATATAGACTTACACTTCTCCCATTTAGTGTTTCCTTGTTTCTGGGCTTTCTCTCTCCACTAGTGAGCATTTTATACCCTGCTTCTACTCCCTGAATTTTTCTGAAAAATTTGTAGTTGGAATAATTAATGAACTACCATTTATCTCTGATTGATTAATCATGTATAGATTAGGTATATCAGGATGTTTGGAGCTCGAAGTTTATAGTTATACTGAAATTTCTTGTTGGGAAAAAATTATAATAGTTGGCATTTGTTAAGTATCTATAATATGCCAGGCACTGTGTAAGGCAAAGGATATGCATATGTATGAATATATTTACGTATATCTGGTAGGGACCACTTATTGTGCACTTACTGAGTATTTTGAAGACTTCATAGAATATTTGTACACATTATTTATTATCACCAGATTGCCATGGAAGTGGTATTATACGTATCTTACAAATAAGAAATCTGAAGCCTAAGTTATCATTAAAAGTACAGTTTGTTCTAACCCAGACCCATCTGACTTCAAAGTTTGTGCTTTACTACTCTATATCATTTCTGGTCCTTCTAAAACCTGCCAGGCAGATAGTAATAGCCCATTTTACAGATAAGGACCCTGAAGCATGGAAGGATTTTGGGATTTCACTAATTTCGTGCAGTTTCTGAACTAGGATTTGAATTCCACTCATTGAGATACTAAAGCCCATGCATATTTTTAATCACTTGACAGTACCTCCTCCTCTCAGTTGCTGTTGCTTTTTCAGTACAAAACTTCTACTTTTGGTTTGTTGCCTATTTGATTTCACTTTTTGCATAATAATAAATGCTGCAACACATGGATAGTGTTTCTGTTTGCCTTCCTACATCTTGAATTTATGCTTTTTAACTTGGTTCAGTCCAAGTGTCTCTCAATTCAGGTAGTTTTTTATGCTATTGCACTGTGTTTTTGTGTGTTTAAAATATAATAAGTGATGTTTCTAGACTTCTTAATATCTTTCTTTGTAAATAAACAGTATCTTAGCTCTACTTACTCACTTTAATATACATCATTGTACATCTGTTTTTCTCTCAGAACCACACCTTGGGCACATTGAGAAGTACAATTTGCCCATGCACTAATTGCACACTAAGCTGTGATACCTTGCTCCGTCAGTTGAGTAAACCTCACAGATAAAACGTTGTCTGAAAACTATATATGAGTACATATGACAAGAGTTACAGATCTTGGGTCTATGTAGGTCTTTACTGGATGCTAGTCTCTAGTAGAGTACACATATGACCATGATCCAGGCTGAAGGCATTGTGCTATTAGATGCTGAAGGGAATGAAGAGAAATGTAGAGTATGCTTACCCTCAGAGAGATTACAGTCTAGTTAAGGAAAGGCAAGCACAAGAGAGAGATCAGGTAACAAGGCATCGAGTGTCAGGTATTGAGAGGAGATAGATTATCCTATGTGGGTAGCCGGAAGATTGACTTAATTGGACTCTTTAAATAGAAGTAAGCAGAAGAGGAGAGACCAATTTGGACAGGAGAGAGAAACAAATGAATACAATTAGGCATTATTCAGCTGAAACAGAAGAACATGTTCAGACATACTTAAGGGAAATCCCTAGACAAGTATGACTGCTTAGGGTGGAGTGGGGATAAATAGATTGGATGTATCAAGATGTAAAACCTGGTGCAACATTTATGGTTAACAAATCATTCTTGCATTTATGATTGTAAGGGTCTGAATTAAGATAAAAGTGTAAAGATTGTTAGTAAAAGAAACAACAGAAGCAAAAATGTATAAAATTTGGTCACCATAAAGTTGTTCAGGATGATGTCAGTGATGTCTACTGAAATCTGATATCATTATATATGTTAGTAAGCTTTTACATTTTTATGATGCTTCATGGCGTACAAAATTCTTTCATCTATCTTAACCCTGATTAATAACTTGGAAGATGGGGTATTATTTTTTTATACAGCTCGTTAAAAAGTTTAGTGAATTGCCCAAGATCACAAAGCTAGTAAGCAGTACTCCCTCAATTTTCCTGAGGCAGTAGTTCTAAAAGTGTGGTCTGTGGACTGCTGAGAAGGGGTCACAGAAAACAAAATTATTTTTATAATAACTAAGACATTATTTGCCTTTTTCATTGTTTTGATATTTGCACTAATGGTGCAAAAGCAATAGTGGGTAAAATTGCTGACTCCTTAGCACGAATCAAGGCAGTGACTCCAAACTACTATTAGTGATATCCTTACTGCACTCTACTTATAGTAAATAATAATAATAATAATAATAAAGTAAATACTAGTTTCACTTGACTGTCCTAGATGAAGCAGTAAAAAAATTATTTATTAAATTTTGACCTTTGAATACATGCTTTTCAGTTATTCTGTATGATGAAATGGGAAGTATGCATAAAGTATGCCACATGCTAAAGACATTCTTGTGAAAAAACACTTGTTCGATTAAGTTGCAAGCTGGACTAGTAACTTATTTCATGTTACTTCAATTTTACTTGAACAAACAACTGACAGAAAGGCCATGATTATATTTGGACTTGGTTATTTGCAGATTTTTTCTCAAAAATAATCAAGATAGCCCTGTTACTTCAAAGAAAATGATAGTATTTGTTACAAATGATAAAACGGTTTGTTGCCAGGTGAAAATTAGAAATTTGGAAAATTTATATCTGCTACCATGAGTTTGACGACAACATCCCAGAAGTTCCACAACAGTAGACCTGTTGTGATAATAACAAATGTGTTTTTTAAAAAATATTGTGTATAATACAGTGTTTTAACATTTTGGGAGATGTATATAACTCAGTGAGCCAGTGTTTTCCAGACTAATATTGCATGTTACAAAACCAGGAAAGTCTAAAAAAGTCATTCAAAGTGCAAGAGAGACCAGTGGATTTTAATGTAATAGAATATGAAAAGTTCATTGCAGTTTCCACATTGCAACAATTTTTATGAAACTACCAACCGACAGGTTTTGGTGTAATATTTTTTTCTTTCTCAATCTAAAACCTGTATTGGCTTCCTATTGCTTTTAGTCCACAATCCTGACCATAACCTAAAGGCCCTGCCTGTGGTTCAAATCTCTTTACATATGTATATCTTACCTTCTATAAGGTCTAGACACGTTGTTGTTGTTGTTGTTGTTGTTGTTGTTATTTTTGTTAAGCAGCTTTATGTTTGAGATATTTTGTGGTAATAAAATTCACTTTTAAGTGTAAAGTTTTAGTATATTTACACCTATTACCACAATCTAATTTTTGGACACTGTGCTCTTCCTAGAAAGAAATCTTGTGTGCATTAGAGGTTGCTCCCCATTTTCCCCTTTTCTCCCCTTAGCCCTAGTTCCTGGCAACCTGTTATTTTCGGTATAATATCAAATAATATCACAAATCTAAAAAAAACTATTAAAATGCTCTTCCCTTTTCAAAAAATATATCTGTGTATATAGCCAGAATTTTTTATTTTATTTATAAATTGCTGTTTACATTCAGTATTATTTTGTATTAGTTTCAGGTGTACAGCATAATGTTAGACAATCATATACTTCTCAAAGTGTTCCCCTCAGTATTTCCACTGTCAACCTGGCACCATACATAGTTATTACGCTGTTATTGACTACATTCCCTATGTTGCACTTTACACCCTCTTGACTATATTGTAATTACCAATTTGTACTTCTTAATCCCTTCACCTTTTTAACCCAATTCCCCAACCCCCTTCCTTCTGGCAACCATCAGTGTATTCTCTGTATCTATGAGTCCGTTTCAATTGTTTGTTCATTTATTTTGTTCTTTTGATTACACATATGATCATATGGTATTTGTCTTTCTCTGTCTTGTTCTCTTAGCATAATACCCTCTAGGTCCACCCGTGCTCTTGTAAATGGGGAGATTTCATTTTTTTTAATGGCCAAGTAATATTCCGTTGTATATATGTACCACAACTTTTTATTTACTTGTCCATTGATGGGCACTTGGGTTGCTTCCATATCTTGTGTAGCCAGATTTTCTTCATGTACTTCAATCAGATATCAGTAAATTAAATGCAAAGTAGACATGCAAATCCAGCTGTCTTTTATGAAGCCAGATATTAAAGATAATTGCAAATGTAAAACATGCCACTTTTCTCACTAAAATGTTTTTGTTTCGGAAAAAAAGGAATTTTGATACAATGGAAATAGAACAAAAATCTCAGAAAACAGTTTTTGCTGAGTTAGTGAAAAACCTTATACACTTGCCACTAGTCTGCAGACCAAAGCATCATAATGTCCATTTCTAAGCTTTAGAAAATACTCAGCATTCCTATTTTTCATACTCCATTTCCTTTATCACTCCTGACATTACCAGCAGAGACTGTAGATGATTATAGGGCTATAAATATTACAGGTGTCCGTTCACCAAAATTTTAAGGACCACTGCTTTCCAGATTGGAGAATTAATAAATTAAATAAGGATTACGTTCCATGTAAGTAACTAATGGCAAAATAAAGTATCACTTAACTTAAAATTCATTACAGTATCCCTTTTGTGACAGTTTTGATGCTATACAAATATTAGATCATACTCCCTAAGTTGATCTTTTCAGCATGAATTGGGCACTGCCCTGCCTTTCTTTATATTTTTCAGTTCTTTAAAATAGCAAAATCTGTTAAGAGAGAAGTTAACCATTTGAGTAGATCTACTTTTGCTGCCAACTCTCCTTTTTTCCCCACTCTACATAAGTGATAACACTTTCTTTTTGAGCACTATTTAGTCTTAGGAATACTCATTCATGTTAAGAAGTTAAAGGTAAAGGACAAGCTTAATTCTGGAAGTCATTTTTGTGTGTTTTATTTGATAACCAGCTTATAACTTTTCAATATTTTAACTTCTGTGAATTTGAGAACAAATTACTCTTAGCCTTAGAACTACTTTATTGTGTGCTTTTAAGACCATAGTTTCCAAAGTGGAGTATACAAGAAGATCCATTGGGATGCAGGAAGAAAGTATTAGACTTTCTACATATGTGTAGTTTTTTAATTGAAAAAACAAATTAAGTTTTACTCATTTTATATATGGCAAGTCATTGGCACCCTCATTTGGGATGTTAGAGGTGTTACTAAGGCACTTCATAAGAGAAATCCTGAGAAGAATGGGGAGTTAACGGTTGAAAAAAGTATCCATTGGTTCTTTGCTTATAGCATATCCTGACAGATTGAAACATGTGTGCTCAATTCCATGGGTTAATTTATTGCCTGGTTTAAACTAAACTAAGTTTTTGTAAAGAGACTGCTTAAAAGCTACAGGTTGCAGCTGATAATCATGTAAATAAACAACTAGAAAAAGAACATTCCTACTAGTAACTCTGTCAGACATATCATCATGAGGTTAGGATGACTTAAATGTTGGTCACCCAAAATTGAAATTATCAAGAAAGATTTTTGAAATAGGAATATATTTCTACTTTTGATAAGAAACTGTGCCCATGTATATACTATGCCTTGAGATTTTAGCCGAAGATATTCTGAAACTATCCCAATTAGCAGGATATCTAAGCATTCAGAATGTGAAGACAGATCACTACAGTTTTTTTAGAGATGTTTATTTATGCAATATTCAAAAAGACAGGATTTTACTAAATATAATTATAAATGTTTAGAAGCCTCTTTTGAGGTTTCTTGTTTAAAGAGAAAGGCATGCCACAGGGAAACACTTGTTCTTTCTGCCATGGAAAAAATTAGCAAAAACAATATGACAATCAACCAAAACACATTCCTTCTTTAGCATATACTGTTGGGTGCAGCATAAAAGCATTACTGACTAAGTAATGTTTTTAATTTTTAGTAAAACATTTAAGTAAATTAGTAGCAGAGCAAATTGCAAACTGAGAGAAAGTACAGATGTTTCTCACATTATAGTCTGGGGAACTTGGTAGATTTCATCTCAGTAATGAAATGCATGAAGTTTTGTGAGCATCTGAAGATAGGAGATATCCATAAAGGTGTATTCTCAGCAGTAGATCACTTATTTTAAAATTTTTGTGTGGAAAACTGAATAAATACTGATAGAGTGGCCACTGGACTGGAATTAAACCAGGAAAATAAAATTTGAAGGGTAGGGAGATAAAGTTGTAGAGATAGCACCATGCATAAAATTTACTCACTACATTATTTCTAGAAAACTATGACCAAAGAGGTTAAAGCCAGACTGCAAATTGGAAGACCAAACTTTTAAATTATAGTAAGGACAAGATGGTAATCATCATCTTTTATATTATAAAGAAGATTTATTGATTATATTATGGCAAAATACTTTTTATATATTTGGTTATAAGATAGTTTAGGGTACAACTTTAAAAGTGAACCATGCATTTTCTGTACTAAAAAAATCAAGTATTTCAAGTATGCTGATCTTTTTATGACAAATGGTTGTCTACTTAGCAGATACTTTGGGGGAAAATTTATACTTAATCTGTCCCTTCAGTGTCAAGTAAAATTTAACAGGGTGTCATAAAGTAGCTATTTCTTTTTTAAAGAAACTCATGCAATGAAAAGTGTATCCTGAAAAGTTTACATCATTATGTGATTTTGTTATTTAAAAATATTTATCTGTTACTTGTGAAAATTCCCATAACTGCACAATTTAACAGCTTGGGAGCAGTTTTCTGACCAAAAGGAAAAAAAAGCAAAGCATAGCAGCCTAGATTCTGGAGCTCACTTGAATAAAATCAAACCCCAGCGTCAGCACTTTACTAACTGTGTGATCTTGGACTTTGTTAGTTAATCACTCTGTGCTGCCCTTTTCCCATCTATGAAGTGGAAATCATAGCATCTGCCCCATAGAATTATTTTGAGACTCAGTTGGGTAATTAGAGCTATATAAGTGGCAGCAATACAACCAGTTTTTTAACTTTCTAAATCTTTTTAGTGAATCCACTTGTTAACAATACCCCAAAAAAGTAGAATCTTCAGATTAAATTGCAGGAACAACTGATTGATGTTGAGGAAGAGTAAATTTTACTAGTTAAATTTCCACAAAAACTTTTGCATACTTAGAAGATAAGATTGAAAAGTTAGAAGATTATTCAGAAATGATGAAGCATAGTCAATCATATTGCTTTTGCCAAAAATAGTTGTTTTACAGTCTATATACTGTTAGCTATAGGATATGTATAAAATTTACAAGTAAACATTTTGGAGTGGGTGTGCAATTTTTTCTCATAGAAGTATAAGAACAAGCAGCCTATTTAACCCACTACTCAGAGTGAACGGCAAACCACTCTACTTGGTATAGTTATTCAGATATTCTATTCAAATGGTTACCATATATTCCACACGTGGATTGCCTTCTGGGTATTGGCACTGCTTATTGGCATTTTTGGATTGCGCTTTCTAATGAGATTTTAGAATTTTTAAACTAATTTCCTAGACATCACAATTTGCTAAGGAATTATCAATCCATCCTATTTGGTATATATTCTTTGGCAATTTAAAAATTAGTAATAGTGGATCTAATGATTTGTCTATCGGAGCTTTTTCATTGTCTAAATTTTTGAAAGTGGAGTCATTTGCTACTGAAGGTGCAAATATTATTTTAAACCCCATTCACTAAATGCCTACTGTGTGGTGTATTTCATTTTCCATTTAACTCATTTGTCTGATGGTGTGGCAAAGGTGTTATGACCACCAAAACAAGAAGCTGTCTTCAGACCAAAAGACCCATCTGGCAACTCCATAGACTATAACAGAATTTATTATACAGTAATTTACTTACTGGAAGATTGGACCAGAGTTTTGCACAAATATTTGTCATTATCGAACCCTTGTACAATACTACTTTTATAGTGTAATTTGGATACTCATTAAAAGACAAAGGGATAAGGGGCCCATACCTCCTGGTGGCCTTGTGATAGATGGTTGATTATAATCGATACTATCACCAGTTTGATATTTATCTCAGTTGTCATGCCATTGTGGCTGTTGCTAACAAAAACATTTATGGCTACATTGTAAGGAACACAGATAATCATCAACTAGAAAGTTTTGATATGCTTGCTGGGGACAATGAAGTTGATCAAAGGTCACAGAATGAAACTTAAAAATGAATTGAAATATGGGAGACACAAACAGGGAATTGGTTTTGTTCACATCTACATTTATTAACTCATTCCTAGGAGTATTTTATTTATATTATGCATACATACAATATGCATACGTAGTTAACATGTAATGCTGACAGATTTCTTCTAATGAGACTATTATAGTGTAAGTTTTTTGTAATATCTGTATTGTGTGTATGAGATGTAGAAGAGACAAAATGTGAAATTATAATGGAAACCAGTAGGAAAAGATTTACAGATTTTTGTTCAGTAGGAACAGATTTTTCAGAACACTTATAATGTTTTTAAGTGATACCTGTTTCAAATAATGTTGGAGGTTTGGGGGTAAGAGTAGTTTGCTTCATGCTATGTCTGTGTCCCTGCTAATATCTGATGCTCCACAGACTTCCTCAAGAACAGATTTCTTCTTCATCTTTGTATATCAGAACCTGTTGTGAGTCATTCAAATAAAGCAAACTAAAGATTCTGTTGAAAATATAATGAAATGTCTTATTCACTTGTCTTCAGGAAGCTGATATTATCATTAGAAAAACTATGAACACTTGCACATTGCATAGTATTGGAAATGTCACAGGAAGTTTGTGACAAATGGCAAAATTGATGGCAGTTTTAAATGTTTAAAAATTCAAGATTATGTACTTAGGGGACAGTAAAAGGGAGAAAGTAACAGGAATAAAGCAAATGAGATGGAACTTCAGCTAGATTAAGAAAAAAATAATGATGGAAAAAATACAATTAAAAAAAGGAAGAAAAGAAAAATAATGAGTACAAGTCATTTCATGTATTGAACCTCAGTAGAGGGACAGATGGCTCAGGGAACAAAGAAAATCACCTACACACCCTGGCTGCAGTACTTTATTTTATAGAGAGAAAATCCACAGTCAGTGCCACTTAGGCAAAGATAGGATGTTTCAAGGTGACAGTCTTGTTGGAACCAAATGATTATATATGTGAAGAGAAGAATATAAGATTGAGATTAATTTTTGGAACACCTTATTTGTCATGTAAGGATGATAGGAAATATCTGTAATTTTTTAAAATAGGAATGTAAATTAATCGGATTGATGTAGATATGTTGGGAGATGAGCATTGTGAGGGAAGCCCTTGAGGATAAGAATCTCTCCTCATGTCTCACTTACATGTCTATTTCTCCTATTAGATTATAACACATTTCCATAAGTAGAAACTTTTATTCAGTTCTATATACTGAGGTTCTAAAACACTGTCTGGCACATAACAGGCATTTAATAAATCTTGATTGCCTGAAGGCCATTCAAGGAAGGCTAGTTTAGTAGTCCACCTGGATCCATAGTGGAGCGTGACAACAAATTAGGGGGTGGGAGGAAGGAGAGAACTGTGGTAACAAGAGAGCCAGAACTATGTATGTGTTCCCATTTTTCCTTCCAAAGCGTTAGGTTTTGTGGAGCTACTCAGTAGTAAGACATTCATCTCAGTTGAATGGCTAGGGCAAATTAGTAGTATGTATGCATATTTATTTAAAGCCGTTAATTGTATATCATGTTACTAAGTCTCATCTGAGTGAGCAATATTTTTTAGTTAGCTGCTTTTAAAAGTAATAGTAAAATCAAACAAGACTGAAGCCTAAACCAAGATAATCTTTCTTGTTTTTCTGCAGATTTTAGTGACAAATCACACAATATTTTAGTGTGAATGTAATTTCTATCCTTTTTTCATAGTTTCTCTCCTTTAAAAATATCTTACGTATACTGCTTTGTAGTTAACAATCTGCTTTCACATCTTATTTCATCCTTAAAAGAAGCTTATGTGAGGTTAGTAGGAATTTTTGTTCCAGATAACAGTTGGGGAAAGGGGTTTAGAGTGATTTAGCCCCAAGTAACATAGCTAATTCATGATTAAATTTGTATTTGGAGCTAAATGTAGAAAAAGAAAGTAGAGTGTTTGTGAGAGCAAGCTTTGGAGTCAGAACTGGATTTTGGCCCTGGTTTTATCTCTTCATAAACCTATGATCTTAGGCAGTATATATAATCTCCTGACGGCCTCAGTTTCCTTATCTGTAAAATGGGTTGCCACTTTTAGTTAGTTCCTGTAGTTCTACACTGTCCAGTATGGTAACCACTTACCACATGTTCCTATTTAAGAACTCTTTTTCATGCTATCTTATTAATAGTTTTTTATTGATTACCTTTTGAAATGGTAGTATTTTGGATGTGTTCGGATAAATATATTATTAAAATTAATGTTACCAGTTTCTTTTAACTTTTTAACATGTGTCTGCTAGAAAATTTTAAATTACATATGTGGCTTGCATTATATTTCTATTGGACACTGCTGCTCCAGATCAGGTGTTGATAAACTCCAGCCCCCAAATCCAGCCACATGCCTATTTTTGTTAATAAAATTTCTTTGGAACATAGTCATACCTATTCAGTTATATACTGTATATGGCTACTTTCATGCTACAGTGGCAGAATTGTGTGGTTGCTACATGTGGAACCATATGGCCTGCAAAGCCTAAAATATTTACTGTTTGGTCCTTTATAGAAAAAGTTCGCCATTTGCTCTAGACAGTGTGTTTACAGATGCTCAATGTATTATCTTCACTTAAGAATGGATATCAGAGACAGACAGACAGAATATTCATGGTGGGTGCCAGTGAGAAAAAGGTAGTGAGGAGGGACTACTAATGGGTACCATGTTTCTTTTTGGGGATGATGAAAAGATAATGGTGGTAGTTGTACAAGTTCAGGTATACTAAAAACCACTGAATCGTACACTTTAAAAGGGTAAATATTATGGTATGTGGGTGATACCTTAATTTTTAAAAAGTGAATATGAGCCTGGTTTGGTAGAAAGCAGGACATTAAACATGATAACTTGTTACTGATCATAAGAACATGAAATGAAACAAACATGCAAATCAACTGTGGGAAATGTAAAAAAAAAAAAAATTTAATGTTTTTTTATATATTCCCATTGTCAAAGACAATTTTTAGTCACCTTTAAAAGGTCATACCACTTGAGAATATTTGCAGGTAGTTTATTGATAGGAAAAGCAGTTAGCTGTCATTTATTGCTTACTCAGACTGTTTACTGCTTACTCATAAAAAGACTTAACGAAGATACAATTTCTTTTTTAGTTGTAAACTTAACTTTAAGATAGTGTACAACAATATGTACATAGCTAATCTCAATAAATAGTTAAATGAGTGAATACAAAGTACAGATAAAATCTCTGTTTTATGAATATTAATTATCTTCTGGAAATACTGATCTAAATATAGAAATCATGGCTTTCTGAAGTTTATTAGTATGCTTTTGAAAAAAAATATTAGCACAAGGGAATTGGCAGACCATTCCATAATGTCCTTATCTTGTGTGTATATTTTTTTCTTAAATGAATTGTTAAACATAACCGTATACAAATACTAGGTATTTTCACATTGCTTTGAAACTGATCAAATATTATCTACTTTCTACAGTTGACTCATTAAATAAATGGGGTATGCCAACAGTCTGCTTTATGAAATCCAAAACCAGTAATCAGTACATTATTTTTCTTCTGAACATTAGCAGTAGGTTTTTATTTTAGTGCTTTAAAAACACCATACTGTAGTACTTTATGATTTAAGTTAGGATAGCGTGATGTCTGAGGGCACAGACTTTGGAGCCAGATGGACCTGTTTCCTAATTTGACTCTACCATTTACTAACTTAATGTGACCCAGAACAACCTACTTAATATTTAACATCTCTAAGTCATCTTTTTTCATCTCTAAAAGAGGAATAATACCTTCTCCATTGAGTTTTTTAAGTAATAAGTAAAACAAGTGTAAAGTACTTAGCATGTAGTAACCATTCAATACATGCTAACCTTGTATTACTGCCATTTTAGGATGTTAAGGTTTTTAATCAAACATTAATTTTTTTGGTTGTCAGTATTATACATTTCATTATGTATTTTACTGACTCCTACCTTTTCAAACACATGAAATATTAAGTAACATTTTATTTTACTTTCAGTCAAAGAAAAATAAGAAGAAATCAAAGTCAGATGCAAAAGCAGTGCAGAACAGTTCACGCCATGATGGAAAGGAAGTTGATGAAGGTACTTGAGCAAGTGAAAGGACTATAGAAAAAATTTAACCCTTTTTTACCAAGGTGCCTTATATCAAAGCTGCATTTGTTTCATTTAACCTTTACCTAAATCTTAATGTACAGATCTGTGCCATTCTTAGGAAACACTATTTTATCTAAATTATTTAAGGATCTAATAGTGCTTTTCCTAAAAGGAACCACCTTGAAATTTAAGGCCTAGCTCAATATCTTGAGCAGTTGAAAAGCAATTTGTTTTGTCTTTGTTTCCCAGAAATATGGCTTGAGTTTTTCCCCAGTGTTCTTAAATACACTATCTCTAGAAGGCTGTGTACAAAATTTTTGAGTAAGCCATTTATTGTTATCACCTAATAAACCCATTTATTAGTAGTTACATATAATACTCTCCTATTCTCTTATTGATTTTATTGAGCAAAGTAAAGATATACAAGGTGACTTCTATATCATTTTTCCTAAACCATAGATGACAGATTTGATAGATAATTATGTGAATAAATAATGGCAATTAGCTGCCTAAAACAATCTAATGAGATTAGAATAAATCTTAGGATAAATTAATATAATCAGCACTCTTGGTTTTTAGTTTAATATCTAAATTTATCCTGCTATTTTGTGTGCACTGCTCCATTCCACCCTACGGCACCCCCACCCAAAAATAGCTACAACTTCTTTGTTTCTCCATTGCTGAATAACATTTTTTTTTCTGGGGCTGTGTCAGGAGCCTGGGAAACTAAAATTAGTCACAGAGAGAAACGACAGCAGCGTAAACGTGATAAGGTGCAGACTGATTCTGGTTCATTGGATTCAACTATCCCTGGGATAGAAAATACCATCACAGTTACCACCGAGCAACTTACAACTTCATCATTTCCTGTTGGTTCCAAGAAGAATAAAGGTATATTAGTGTAACATAAGAGTGATACATCAAATACAACTCCTTTTAATCTGATATACAAAATATCATTACGTCAAAATCTGATATTTTGAACTGCCTACACCATTGTACTGATATACCCTTCTTCGTGAGAGCATTGTGGACCACATATTGGTTTACCTGATACCAGCAGGGTTACTTGTTACATACTGCCTAATGAATGGCCTATTAAAGTAAAATTGCCTGTGTGCCTTGAGTCACATGAGAAAATGATGTTGCCTTTTTTTTCTCGTGTGTATTGCTTTGCCCCAGCCCTCTTACATCTCCATTTCTTATAGTGGACAATGCATTAAGTGTAATTTTTTGTCACCGTTCTGCATGTGGTAATTTCACTTGAAGATGAAAGGAGCATGTTCTGGTAGTGCAGGTTCTATCTGGATTTCTTAACACTCTAACTTTTTGAGAATGCCATGGGTGTTTGATAAACTTTAGAGGTTATTGACCTGATATTATACCCAAGTACCTGCAGTGCTCAAATTGTCTAGTACTGATGGCTTCCTGGTAGCTCTTTACATTGCCATCGTTTTTACCCTGCAGACATCAGTCTGCAGAGTGATACTGTTCAGCTTGCTTCAAGGCATTGACTTATATTCCTTTACCTTTTTATTAATTACCTCCCTGCCCTGCACTTGTCTCCAGACCACTTTCTTAGTCTTGTTTTGTTACCTTTTATCTTTTTTGCTTGCTGACTTGGTAGAATTTATTGCTTTGGTACAGCAACAGCCTCCACTTACCCATTTCACTATGACATATTAGCCATTACTTTAGTGTTTCTGTTGGTACCCTTTTTTCTGTTGTCTTGTGCATGCCTTCCTTGCTAGCACAATCCTGTGTCATGCTGGTTTTTTGATACATTGTGATCATTATGCTTTTTAGTGTCAGAAAAATACTATCTTCTTAACATATATTCTCACCTCTTGCCATATTTCCTAAGTCCTGGTCTCAAATACTGGCAGTTATTTAGATGATATGTTTGCTTCCAGGATTGTTGAAACAGCAGCTGGTATTGTGGTGGCAAAATGAGGTGGCAAAGTTGAATCCAATTACAGAGCCCAGTTCTCCAGTTCCTACTTAGAAGAATCTTGATAACCATTATAGAACAGCAGGCTTTATTTACTTGGGCAATATCCAGGTCCTTTGTTCGCATTTTAGTTGACTAAGAATATGGTAACTAAAGAACTCAATTCCTTAATTCCACGTAAAATATGTTGTGAGTAAAAATGGCTCTTTTCCAGTGTAAGAATTTAGCACATGAAGGAGCAATTTATTGTAAGTATTGTAGTAAGAAAATTAATTTGTATGTTACTCCTAAGTTAATGTGCATAGTGGCCTGTATAGTATTAAATAAATTTTATTTCTGTTTCAACCAGGTGATTCTCATCTAAATGTGCAAGTTAACAACTTTAAGTCTGGAAAAGGAGATTCTACACTTCAGGGTGAGAGAAATTACACGTAACTTAAATTGAAGGCCCATCAAAATAGGAAATCATATACATGTCTTTCCTCACATGAATGACACAGAACGGAAAAAAAAGGCATAATGATTTTTAATTCCTAAAATAACATAGTCACAGTCTAGAAATTTTGGAGAATAGATAAAAAGTAAAATCACTCCCAATTCTAACAGTCTTTGGTATGTTCTAGTTGTTTCACTCTCTCTTCCATGTGTAAAAACGTTCTTTAGTAATAGTTTATATGCAGTTTTGATTGTTGCTTACCTCATTTTAGTGAACGGAGGTAAGAGGGATTTTGGGGGGCGGGGGGGACTTGGGTTTAATATAGGTATATATGGGATACAAGACTTTTCCACTGTTTATTAAGAAAAAAGCCTTAATACCTATAACCTTTTAAACTGCTTACTTAACACTAGCAAGTATTTCACAATAAGTGAGTATAGTCTAAAGTTATATAGTATTTCACCTACAGAAGATACACTTTATTTTCTTGTTTATGATAAAGATTGAATTAAATAGAGTGCTATACTTTACCTAAAAACTAAAGTGTTGTAGTAAAACATAAAGTCAGAAATGAAAAGGCACCTTCTTATTTTTGTCTTGTTCTTAACACTGTCAGCTTTCTTTATTTCCATGATTCTGAATCCTGGCTACATATTACAATCACCTAGGAAGCATAGAAAAACAGTGTGTGTGTTTGTGTGTGTGTGTGTGTGTGTGTGTGTGTGTGTGTGTGTGTGTGTGTGTGAACATATGCTTATATATGGGAACATGTGCTTATATATGCACACACGCACCTAGGTGTACTTATATATACAAACATATGTATATATAATTGCACGCAAATACACACAAGCACATATATACACACATAAATACTATGACTCCCTAGAGATTCTAATTTTAATTTGTCTGGGCTGAGGCTCCAGTGCCTACTTTTAAGAAAATTTTTCACATAACAAAAAAGCCTAGGAGCAGGCTGGATGTAATATGAGGTTACTTTTCATTTCTAATTTTATAAGGAGTGTTGCAGTAAACATCTTCCATGCATGAAGAGAAAGGAAAGAAAATTTTCAGTTGCTTTTAATGTGGAGCCAGGTTTTAGAATTACTGCCTTATACATGGTATATATGTAAGTAGTTAAAGAAAAAGCCTATAACTAAGGCGAGGTCTTTATATTTTTAGGGGTAAGTATTCTGAGTATATCAGAGTGTGTTGTTTTCCTGTTTGTTCTGTTGCACTTCCTTTGAACAAGCCATTTTGCTGTTGAAAACATTAGGGAATATAAATTAAATTAAAACCTCCCCATAGTTTTTAAATTAAAAGCCATCCATGGTAGTCATGTCACTTTTAAAATTCTTCATTTTTATCTTTCAAGCTCAGGCTATTTAGAGGTCAGTATGGAGAAATAATGATTGATAAATAAATATAAAATGAATAGTCCTAGAAATTTGAAAATATCCCAGTTTTAACAAGGAATCATGTACAAGTTTTTAATCTTTATTTGCTTTTCTTTAAGTTTCTTCAGGATTGAATGAAAACCTCACTGTAAATGGAGGAGGCTGGAATGAAAAGTCTATAAAACTCTCCTCACAGATCAGCACAAGTGAGGAGAAGTGGAACCCTATTTCACCTGCTTCTGCAGGCAAGAGGAAAACTGAGCCTTCTGCTTGGGGTCAAGACACTGGAGAGGCTAATGCAAATGGAAAAGACTGGGGAAGGAGTTGGAGTGATCGTTCAATATTTTCCGGCATTGGTAAGAAATGTTAGATTTTTAAAATTCATTTAAAATTGATTTTCTGGTACATTGTGAAGTTTTCAGGAATAAAAAAAGATCCATCAGTAAAAAATTAGTAATGCCTTACAGAAATAGTAATAATGAACTCATCTCAGGTCCCTCATATGAAGCAAGGTGCAAACTAAGAAAATAATAGCATTTATTATTTGCTCTTATCTTAGTGCTTTCACAAACTTTATCATATTTGATTACCTATGTAACTAACAGGTATAATTGTATTTTTAGTAATGTAATAAGTGTAATGTGTAAGCAGTCTTTGTGATTAATTTCAATAGTTTATCGAGTTTAAATAAAAATAGTAAATGGAAGTACAGTTTACAGTATCCATTTATATACTGTTTTACTGCTTGTAAAATGCCTATTTGTAATGAATTTTTCCCCTGGGTTTTAAAGATAAAGATGAGTAGTTGAGTTTTTTTGTATTGAGAGCTATCAAGTTAAAAGCAACTTAATTTCAGGTGTGTGTATATATATTATAGAAAAGAAATCCATGTTTAATATGGAAAACTACAGAAAAAGAAGGGAAAATGCACTGTTACCATACCACCCAATGCCACCCACTGTTTTGTTTTCTATTTCTTCATGGTCTTTTTTTCCCCCCTGTGTACAGTTTTTTTAATATGTAATCCAAATTAGATAAGCATTTTTATGTTTCCACTTGCCACTTAATGTTATAACATAAACATTCTCCTTACTTTTTATTTATTTTAGAGAAAGAGAGAAACATTGATCTGTGGCTCCACTAATTTATGCATTCTTTGGTTGATTGTTGTATGTGCCCTGACTGGGACCAAACCTGAACCCTTGGTGTATGGGAACAATGCTCTAACCAGCTGAGCTACCCGGCCAGGGCCTCATTTTCCTTACTTTTTGTAAGTGTTTTTATTTAATGTCCCTATAACATATTATATAAACATAGCATAAATTACTACTTCCATGTTATCAGAGAAATAATTTTTTAGCCACTATAAATAACACTGCATTGAGTATATTTTCGGGGGGAGGCTATTTCTTTAGGATAGATTCTCGTGAGTGATATTGGGCTAAAGGGGGTGTGAATGTTTACAGTGCTACACGACATGTTGTCAGTGTATTTTCTAAGTGTTCTAATTTACAGATCAGCATCGGTATGAGTGTCATTTGTCATATGCTGACCAAGGTTGAATACTCTTATTTTTGAAAATCTTTTCTAATTGATAAGCAAAAAATACATAAATGGTATTGGTTAAGTTTTTTAAATTATGAATGAGATTGAATATTTTTCACAACTTCCTTGATCATGTCTTTTTCTTTTATGAATTATCTGTTCATGTTCTTTGCCCATTTGTTTAATGGCTTCTTAATGTTTTTTTATTAAGTTGTAATTTCTGTGCATCAAAGATAATAATTTTTTCTGTTGTGCTTGCTGCTGATAATTTTGTTCATATATTTCTTTTAGTTTAAGTAGAAAAACCTGTTTCTTCCTATGTTATTCGCTTTTCCCATCACTTTTAAGCTTAGAATGACTCATGTTGACTAATGTCCCCAAGAAGCAAACTTTAGATCATTTACTAATACTGTTCTTAAGCTTGTACTCCCCTCCATCCCCTGCAATGTCCAAAAATTGTGTAAAAATACCAAAATTTGGAAGAAGAGACAATCCCTAAGTTCCCAACCTCATTTCAGCAGTGAAGAAAGCATAAACTTGTGTGCTGTAAAGCATCCTTTCACATTTAAATAAAACAAATGGTCAAATATTATCCAGCAAAATCATATTAAGAACTGCGACCTTTTAATTTGCAACTTAACTTATAAAAGCTGTGTAGCGTTTTCATAATTAGGACATAAAGTAGATGGTACTCGCTGAATATAGCTACAGATAAAATTAAGCAACAGATTAGAGTTCCTGCCTAGATGGATTAGGGCCTTCGTTGAAATTCAAAGGGAACTATAAAATTGGATTTCCTTTGAGTCACCGAGAAGAGTCAGGTGTGACTGGCATCGTACATAAATATGTTCCTTAAAATATTCATATATGAGTAAGAAATCTCTTGGAAATGTTGAGAAGATAGCATGGGCGTAGTGGAATGAGCGTGGACTAGTTCAAATAGGTCAGTTTGATATGAAACCCTATTCTTCCACTACTAGATTTTATGGAAATTAGGCTAGTTATTTAACCTCCTGTATGACCCTCATATTTAAGTACTTATGAGGACTGGCTAAATGAATGTCAAGTACCAAGTTCAGTGTCTGGCCCAAAGTTGTAGTTTAATTATAGTAGATAATAAGGTAGCTTGTGATGGTAGAAAGAGCATAACAGATTTTGGAAATCAGCCAAAGTTCCAATCTTGGCTCAGCTGTTTTCTAGCTGTCAGCAAGTTACTTAACTCCTCTGAAACTTTGCCTAGTAGGGTTGCCCTAAGGATTAAAAGTGGTTGGTGTAAAGAGCCTAGTACATAGTAGACATTCAGTAAATAGTAGCTATTGCTATATTAAGTGGTTCTATAAGGTTATATATATAATACTGTTATCATAGTTTTAAATCTGTACATATCTTTCAAGTTTCATTGCAAATTGAAGGTTCCAAGTGACGTTCTTTATTTTAACAGCTGCTTGGTCTAGTGTGGATAGGGGAATGAATACCTCTGAACAGAATTCTGCTTCTTTTGCATCTCTCACACTTAACTCTGCTGTTCCTGGTATGTGAAAACAGTCTTTCATTTAGTTAACAAAAAATTTCTGTTTAAATTAATTTTAGCTCTTGCTATTTGAAAATATAATCAGCATCAAGTACTGCTATCACATAAATAATAGATATATAATATAAAATGTCAGAGGCCTTAATAAAAGGGGAAGAAAGACCTAAATTCTTAATCTGCAAGTGATTTTGTTCCTTTCTGTAGTAAAGATAAGAAGATTCCGTGGCCTAACATAACTGGAAGTGCTTTGGCACACAGACAAGTGCAAAGGGAAGGCCTTCCTTTCATGGTCAAGATACTGTACTGTTACTAGTGTACTCCTACCATACTTCTGCTTGTAATTTGGCATTTTGTTTCTATTTGCTCTTATTCATCATAAGTTTATAGTGAAGCAGGTTATATGGACCTTCACATAATAACTCTACTTTGAGTATATGTTGATTAGAAAGTACATTATTACTTTATTACTAATAAACTTCTACAAATTTGGCATAACTTAAATGGATATGCCTTTTATTAATTATACAGAAGCTATATGTGCTTAACAAATATTACTTGAACATGGGAGACGTTTAGTTTGTAATGTTTGGTTGATGTTGGAAATCATGGACCCAATGCACTAATCATGTAGTTCCACAATGTCTGAAGTCACTATTCTAGAACAGAGGTCAGCAAACTTTTTCTGTTAAGGGTCCAATAAAAGGTATCTGAGGCTTTGTAAGCCATACTACCTCTGCTGTAACTACTTAATTCTGCCATTGTAACATGAAAGCAGCCAGAAAGGATACCTGAACAGAGGAATGTACCTGGTCTGAAATACTATTCTTTTGATTTTTTTTTCAACCATTTAAAAATGTGATGCTATTCTTAGGTCATATGGTATGCAAAGAATGAGTGGCTGGATTTGACCTATGAGTAAAAATTTGCCAATCCTTTGTCTCATAGGCTACATTTCACTTCCAAAGATCAAGTTAGCTGCTTCCTTCATTTGGTGACTTTGTACAACATGGATGCTGCTAAAGAAATAGCAACAGTGTTACCGTAGTGCCTCTAAGCAGTTAGTGTGCTAATTATGTGAATTTTATAGTGTTAACTCTGTTAAAATTTACATTAAAAATACATATATATAACTATTTAGTGGAATGCTAGTAACACTAGCTGTGATAGTGTGATAGCTTGTTACGTAAGGACTTTGCTCAGAGGAAGTGAATGTGTCTTTTATACTAATAGGTATTTTTCTCAACCATTTTTTTTATATCAGTGTATCTGAATCCAAAGTGAATATCAGTCACCTAAAGATTCTCATACATATGGAAATTCGTAATTCAGAAGGACTCTGGGATATACAGGGTCCAGCAGAAATAACGCCTGCTTGAGTGTGGTTGGTAGGGTAATAATATGGGTGTAATAATTTATAGTTTTAATTTGAACATTTCATCTAAAATGTCGTATGGTGTGCTTGAGTGTGATATTGTTACAGAATTACGTGGTTATGATTTTGTAGTAGAAGATTTTGTAATAAAAAAAGGGTTGTTATTTGTGCCGGACCCTATATATCCTTGATGGAGAACATTTGCATTCTGCAGTGAATTTATGGCTATTAAACAAGGGTGTTTTACCTGGCACCCATGAATTTATATGTCGCCAGAACCATATGCAAATATTTGTGTAAGTTCTGGACAGTTGTCTGCCACAGCTTTTATCAGATTCCTAAAGGACTGTGTGCACCCCCTTACCTATTCTTCACTGCATCCCCCCTGAAAAAAGTAAAAAACAGAAAGAACTTAGAAGATAATACAGTTGACCCTTGAACAGTGCAGGAGTTAGGGACACTGACCTCCACACAGTTGAAAATTTGCATATAACTTTTGACTCCCCCAAAACTTGCCTACTAATAGCCTACTTTTGACTGGAAGCCTTACTGATAATGTAAACTGTCTGTTAACACATAGTTTGTATGTTATCTGTATTATATACTGTATTCTTACAGTAAAGTAAGCTAGAGAAAAGAATTATTAAGAATATCATAAGGAAGAGAAAATATTTACAAAATATTTATTGAAAAAATATTCATGAATAATTGGACCCATGCTATTCAGACCCGTCTTTCAAGAGCCTAACTATATTCTCTTACTATGGTAAATGCTCCTGAATTTAACTTGGTCTCTAAACTACCAGCATAACTCGCTTATCTCTTTGGCTTCTCACTGCCTCAACTCTCTGGAATAATCATCTATGTCTTTCTTCTTTAACTTTTTCTTAGGCAGAAATTTCTAGCAAACTCATTTTCTAGTTCTCTCCCTCAGGGTTCTAAGGGTATAGGCTAACCTGAAACATCCAGGATTTCTTTTTTGCTTTATTATTTTCAATTAAGAAGAAAAACAAAACAACTTTTTAAGCTTTTGAAAACTGTAGATAACTAGTTGGAAGAATATATTATAAAAGACAATCTAATGGATTGGTACAAGGGAAAAATATATTTCCGATTAGTGAATTAGAGCAAGCGATTATCATACTTAATCTAAAATTACCCTTAATTCTACTTTTCCTTTATCTTAACTCTTTTAATGTCTGAATTTTTCCTTTTAGGAGAAATACAAAAAATAAAAAGGTCTCCATATGCAAAGTATAGAACTATTGTTATGAAACATCATTAGAAAATTCCATTTTTAATTTTAATGCATTCGTTTTCATTTAAGGGTCTACTGCTGAGCCAGTTTCTCAGTCTACCACTTCTGATTATCAGTGGGATGTTAGCCGTAATCAGCCCTATATCGATGATGAATGGTCTGGGTTAAGTATGTCCTTTTAAAAATTATCAGTTTTTGGTTTTTTTGTTTGCTTTTGTTTCTTTTTCAGAATTTTCTTTCTAGCATCCTGAATTCATGCTTTATGTTTTAATTTTAATCCTACTTTCTCACCTTTTAGGTCATAGTAATATAATTTAATACCAAGTGTGCTACTTGTAAACTGATTATTGAATACTGTAGAATTAAAACTAAATTTACTTTTTCATGATTGAGATATTTAAACATGAAATTTTTTATAGTTGCTTTAGTTTTTCTAGTTTTTAAAATTTTGTTTTAAATGAATGTTGTATTTCTCTTCTTAGTTTTAGTATAATGAATAAAGAGAATATACAGGAATGGCTTTGAATTTGTGGGGTGTGCAAGTTTTTATATTGGTAGAAAACCATTTGTTCATCCTACTTTCCAGTAGAAGCATACAAAGATCAAAGGCAAGAGTTTTGTGTTTTTTTAAAGAAGGAAGAAATACTGTGGTTTTTTATGTTCAGAAAGCTCATATTATCTTCTTTTTTTCTTAATTGGATTTTTTTTCCCTCCAACTCCAAACCTCAGAATTTTTATGGCACATTATTTTGTTATTTATTTAGCATTTACCTTTTGGAATTTTCCACCCTTTTGGTTTTTATAAAAAAATTTTTTTAAATAATATGTTTTTTTCTTTAAGTAGAGTTGAAACTCTCTGAAGATAGGAGTGTTCACTCTTTTATATACTTAGTACCTAGTGCAGCACTTTTTACACAGGTGTTCAGTAGTAATAATGATAAAAGCAAATGCATGTCTACATGCCAGGCACCAGTCTAAGTCTTATAAATATTGTTAATGCTTACCAATTCTGTGAGTTAAGTATTATTTTTTTCCATATTTACCATATTAATAAACTGAGGCAAAGAAAAGTTATCTAACTTTCCCCAGGCCACACAGCTGGTTAAGTGGAGGAGGTGATATCAAACTTTGGTAGTCTCGCTCCCGAGTTCATGCTCTTAACCACTTCATGGTACAGCCTGGGTGACGATTGTAATCCTAAGGGTAACCTCAAAACACAGCACAAGAATTAGTCTGTACATTGATTAGTCTGTATATGGATTAGTTCAAGCACAGTTCTTACAGATTAAGGGAGGTGAAGTCAGAAAGGTAGATTAGGTAGGATCGTATTATGAAAAGTCTTGAATTGCTGGCTAAAATTGAAGTAACTAGTTTAGAAGGTATATCCTAGTCCTAGTCCTGACTAAAATGTAGTACTTCACATGGCTTGGACTTTGTCATTTATCTTGGAACCTAGATTAATTGAATTGTAAAATGGAGTAAATAATCTGTCATATCTAATGTACTACCATAGACTATTGAAAGGTTTTAACGAGGTATTGAATGAAAATGAAAGCTCTTTGTAAATTATAAAGTATCTTATAAGTCCAAGATATTACAAGATGTGAAAGCACTGCTTTTAGAAAACATAATCTGTACTTTGGGAAGAATGATGCCAAATAGAATTGAGGAGTTATTATAAGAAAATAGCAGTGAGGTGTCTTGTGCAACTGTGAGTGGAGACCAAGGAAAACTGAGCAAATAAATCTCTATGGTTCTTAACTTGGGGAGAATAGCTCCACTTTCATCTAAGAATTCTTGTAATATGAAAAATGTGATTGGCTGCTAAAATAAAAGACTGAAGAAACAAGTATCCGCATGACTCTGTACTTAAAGTAATAAGTATCAGGAACAAAACCTTTCTCAAGTTTGTTATGCTGTATTGGCAGTCTTTTAACTCCAAAGTTTCTTTTTAACCTTATTTCCTCTGTGAATTTAATTTTTTGTATTGTCATCTTTAATGTGGCTAATTTTGGTACTCAGCGAATTTACTTACTCCTTCTAAATTTGTAGAGGGTATGATTGAGTACTTGACATTACTAATGCACAAAACACACACACATACACTAGCTGTACATTTAACAGTGTGATGTTATTAATATATTGACCCTCTGGTTTGAGATGTAGACGTCATTATCTGACAGAAAGGCATTGCTCCTGCCCAGGCACTTGAATATAAGGTTAAGATAGTAAAGTACGACCTCTTATTTTTTAAGGGCAGATGTTAATCTGTCAATTATTTTGACCATAAAAGAACATCGTCATCATCGTAACCCCTATAAAAAGTCAGATTTTGAATAGATTTTGAAAGTCAGTTTTTGTTGCCACTACATAGTGAAGGAGTTAAGAACATGAGCTCTGAGGACTACCTGGGTTTTAAACCTTACTTCTTTGCCTTTGCCCTTAGGCAGGCACAGGATGGTTCTATGCCTCAGTTTCATCGTCTGTGAAATTAATAGTTCTTTTCTTCTCCCCACCCCCCACAGAGTTGCTGAGAGGATTAAATGATATAATACATATAAAGCACTTAGAACACTGCCCAGTATTGTAATATTCTAGTAAATACTCAGTACATGCTACACTGGAGAAAGTCTTTCTGACGTAATTGTTTTGTTTCATTAAAGTTAATAATGAAGTTCTGACAAATTTCAGTAAGAAAAGCTGACAGCCATTTTCTTGCTGAGATAAAAGATTGGCGATGAGATGCTTAAACCTAAAACATTATTACTCGAGCAAATTAGATGGAGAGACAAATTGCTTACCATTTTTGAAGATAGCTAATATGGTTCTTTGAAAAGACATTGGCAAACTATTGGGAATTTTGAAAAATAAGAAATTACTTATAAATGGAGAGACCTATGCTATGAAAGAAACTATACTAAACAGTTTTAAGGAAACTATGTCTAAGAAGTTTATTAGCACATTAAGTCCATGAATATTAAAAATTAGATGTTGAGAAGTCTCCTGGTGACAGTTTTTAGGTTTAGGTGATTGAGCTGTTGTTTTAATATAGTTTTATTTGATCCCAGTTAATTTAAAAAACCCAAAACCAATAAACATGGAAAAATTACCAGTAAAGTTTTACATAGCCAATTAAGATTGTGATTCTATTAATGTTCTTATAGAAGTTAAACCATAGGACAGGTAATCCCCATACTTTATGGCCATCTAAGCCTTTAAAAATATAATTTCACTAAGTAATTCACTAGATTTTTTTCTCCTATGCCCCCAAATTTATAAAGAGAATAGTTTATATGTTAGTATATTGCTCATTCACTTGCCTAAACTTGTTTCCTTAATAAAGAAAATAAAATTTCTTTTCTGAAAAGAGACCTTAGAGGTCTGGCTTATGGACAGCAATTTTCCAAATCTAGGTTTCTCATTCGTGAGGTTTAAGCGAAACCAGTGATAGCCTTGGCATTCAGATCCCCTAACAGTGTCGTTAGCGAATGCCTGATAAAAGACGAGCAATTGATTTTAGACATCTACCGGATTCCTTTATACTTGTGAGAATGATGATTTCTACATTGACACACCAAATATATCTTATTGAGAGATTTATTAGGCTTATGAAAAATAAAATCTTAATTGTGTATGTCTGATAACTTAGAAAATGTTTTTCTATTGTAAAAACAATACCTACCATTTATTAGCACTTATTGCATTGCTCTGAACTCCTTTATATGTATTCACATATATCCTCTCAGCAATCCTATGACGTAGATACATAGCCCATTAGGGTTAAGAAATTTAATAAAAATCACATAGTTATTAAGTGGTAGAGCAATATTTAGATGTAGAACTATTTGACTATAAGGTCCGTGTTCTTAAACTCTGTCAATGCTGTGTAATATTGACTGATGATACCTGCTTATGTTAGTAAATTCAGAAATATAGGAAGGGACTTCCTATTTTGTAACACATTTCACACTTGTAATCATTTGTTCCATGTTTTCCCACCCCATCTCTATTGGTTTAGCCCTCTTCTCCCTTTCCACAAGCCCAGTGCAGTATCTGTCACTCTGTCTATTGTACTTACCTATCTCCATTCCTGAATAGACAGACTGTGAGCTCCATGGGGGTGGAGAGAGTTACATCATACTGACCTTTGTATCTCTGGTACCTACCTAGCTCAAGTTCTTATACATAGTAAGTGCTTAATAAGATGAAATTTCTGAATTCCACTGTTAAGATATATCTGTTGTTAATGTATTATTTTCTTGTATTTCTTCCTCCTATAAATTTGGAATCATACATTACAGTTATATCTGTGACTTTTTTTCCTGTGAAGTTTTCCCCAGACCTTTATATATTCTTTCAAAACATAGGTTTTAAAGCCTTCATGAGGTTATGTCATAACACCTCCCTTTTAAACAAAAATAATAGAGTTCATGTGGAAAAATAAGAATAGCCAAGAAAGCAAGAGTGCTGCTGGCAGATTTGTTTTCTTAGGTAATAAAATGTATTACAGCGTTATATTATGTATGGCACTATCCCAGGATAGATTAGGGAAATAGAATAGAAATTCCAGAAACAGACTGAAATGTATATAAAAGAATTTAGTATTTGATGAAAGCAGTATTTGGCATTAGTGGGAAAAGATTGGATTTTTCAGTAAAGCAGTATTAGAAATCTAGATCTGTTAACTATTTAGAAATAAAGTCTAACATTTGTCATCTCAAACCAGTGTAAATGAAACCTGACTATGAGTCGTCATTGCAGGGGTATATGCGCAAGTGTGTAGGATGTCCTGGAAGAGGAGGGAAGGATTAACTTTAAGAGCTACTTATTTAATCAGGGTAAAGCCAAAGAATGTTTTTCCCTTTTAGAATAAGCCAGCGATAGGCCCCCAAAGAGGATAAAATTCGGTGCCTCCTAGAGCAAAAGAAAGGAAATTAGAAGTCTAGAATAAAAATGTATTCTTGAGAATAGGATGATAGAAGCCCTGAAGGTGACTCTTCTATTTTGGAACAAAGGTACAAGTATTAAAAGAGGAGGGAAAAGAAGAGGTTAAGTCTTCTGTCATGACAGTGAATTTGAAGAAGAATCTAATCTTGAAAAACTCATAAGAAGGTGAGGAAGTCTAGGGAAAAATGACAGGTGGGGAACCTCATTTTGGTACTGCTATTAAAGATTAGTTAATTCTGTACACTAGAAAAATAATCAATTACAAAAATGTTGTGATAATCAGAGCAAAGAAATGACTAGGTTTTAGCCCAAGTTAGACCTAAACTGTGCAAAGAGAGCAAATTCAGGAGAATGATAACAAAGAAAATAGGGAGAGTGAAATTAAATAGTTAATTCATTAGTTTTCTGGAGTTTCTTAGAAATTCTGTTTAGTTAACCATATGTTGTGCCCAGTAGAAGTTGGACAAAGGTTTGGTGGGGTTTTTTTTTTTTTACTATCATGTTGTTGGATTTTTTTTTCTAGCTTTTAAAATGTGCTTGGGAGAAAGAACAATAGTTAAAATTACAGCTTAGTTCAACATAAGGAATTTTAGTTTTTGCATTTTAGTTTTTGGCAGAAATGACAGATACCTAATTCACAATGTTAAATTTTAGATGGTCTGTCTTCTGCTGATCCCAGCTCCGATTGGAATGCACCAGCAGAAGAGTGGGGGAATTGGGTAGATGAAGAAAGAGCTTCACTTCTAAAGTCCCAGGAGCCAATTCCTGATGATCAAAAAGTGAGTAAAGGGATTGGCGGGTATGTTTATTTCTTTACACACCCAACTATATTCGAATTGTTAGGGGATATAATCTGTATTCTAAGTATACCCGGTGGTCGAATTGCCTCAGAGAGGCATTCTGATCGTGTTTACTTCAGTCATCATTTGCCTGCACACCTTCTCTATGTCACCTTTTTATCCCCACAAAGTACTGAGGACTCTATGCGGAAATTACTATTAGACATTAGTAAGAAAATAACTGTTTCTGCCCTCTTATCAGAATTATTATAATAGCCTACCAGCTCTTAATGAGTTTTAGAAAAGAGTAAATTGGTTTCCAATGAAAGATTAAGGAAGGCTTCATAGCAACAGACAAGACTGAGAACATCGTGAATAAGGCAGCAACGCAGGGAGACAGGTAACATGTTTGGGAGTGAATAGTACACGTGTGGAATCAACTGGTAACAGGATCGATTATTTACTATCTTCCCCTTCTAGGCTGCATTTCTTAAAGAAAAAGACTGTGAAGTTTTTGTTTTTGTAGCTCTAGCAACATGCTTCGCATTCAGTAAATGAGTAAAAAAAAAAAGGAAGGAAATATATATATACCTTGCCACATTTTTATGCAATTCCATAAGTAATCAGAACCTATTGACAGCTTTTAAACTAGAGATAATTATCACTAGGGTTAGGAAAAATTAGGCTGGGTATTGTGGAAAGACAAGAAGACCAGTTTGAGAGGCTATTTGTACTTTCTAGGATAAGCTGTAAAGAAACCATTACATGAATCAGGGTAGAAGATAAGGAACTAAGTCAATAGCTTTGAAAAGTAAATGGAAGTGGTATTTACAAGAGACATAAAGAGACTGATCAAACTTTGCTACTTGTTGGTTATAGGAAGAAGGGTGAAAAGTCAAAGAGGCTCTGAAGATGATAGGACCATCAATATTCAGCAAACATTAACTGAGCATCTAGCATGGGTCAGGTATTGTGCTAGTGGAGAAGCAAAGATCGATAACACACAAGTACTACCTTCAAGGAGCCTGCCGTCTAGTTAGGGAGGAGAGGGAGAAGACAGGCACAGCACTAGATACAAGTAATGTATGATATTTGTTGGGTATTGTGGAAGCATCTGGGAGCTTTAGCAGAGGCATCCTAGAGGTAAAAGCAGAATGGGATGAAAAGCATGGGCAGAAATGAGACTGGAGAGGGAGGCAGGGACTGAATTCTAGAAGTCCCTGAATGTCATCTTTTAAACCTTGGATTTTATCCTATAAATAATGGAAGAATTTTAGCTAAAGTGGTTTTGGTTGGTTGGTTGTCTTTGGTTGGTTGGACTACTGTGACAACAACCCATGAAGAAAAAAGGAGTGGATGCATATGTGAATAAAGGCAGGCAGACCAGTTTAGAAGTTGTTTAGTAGTCTGGGACAGTAGCAGTAAGAATGGTATCTGGAGTAGGGGACAAATTTGAAATTAACATGAAGTAAAATCAACAGAGCATGTGATTAGAAGTGAATGAAGCATCATCAACTTTGCTTCCAGGATTGTGGCTTGGATAACTGGGAAGGGGGAAGTGGTACTTCCAACAGAGAGAATGTAGAAACCAAAGCCAAATAATTGAGGGAAGATGGTTGGTTCAGTTTTGGACATGTTAGATATGGGGTGTTTTATAGTTATACCTGAGAGAAGTTGGTCATACCATGTTAAAGCTTAGGGAAAAGACCTGTATTTGGAAGTTACTAGTGTATGGTGAATAAAACTTTGAGGGTGGGTAAATCTGGGGAAAATATATAGAAGTTGAGAAGATCAGTGGAATGAGCATAGAAATCTGGGGAGCTCCCTATTTTTAAGGAGAAATAAAAGCCCATGAAAGAGACTGAGGAAGGAACATTCTGGACCACAGCAGCTTAAGACATTTGCTCTCTGGTAATTTAAAGCAGTTTATTGGAATAGAAGCCATATTGCAATAAGTTGAGTAAATGAGGGTTAAAAATAGTATTAACAAGTATAAGATTTTTAAGTAAGCTTGGATAGGAACAGAGGGGAAGTAATTGATGATAGCAAGCTGTGGTATTAGGAAGGGTTTTGTTGGAATGTCTTTGTATTTTAATGATAGGAGATATTTTAGTATAGGGGTCAGCAAACTAATTAATAAAGAACCATGCAGTAGTACAAAAGTAGCCATAGGCAATACAGAAGTGAACTGTATTTACAAAAACTAGCATTGGGCCAGATTCATAGCTTACCTACTCTTGCTTCAACATATCTGTAGACAGAAAGGGAAATGATCTCGAATAAAGTAAAAGTTAAATATAAATGAGAGAGATTTGACTAATAGAATAAGACCCCAGCAGTCAGGATTCGGGGAGTGGGTGGATATTAACTGGAAGCAATACCTCTCATCTTCATGGACCAAAGTAAGGGAGAGGCCCTAATGGGATTTGCTACTAAGGGTGTAAAAAAATGTACAGGAGGACCGTTACCAGGTAAAATAAAAGTCTGAGGGGGAAAAATAGCCAGATTTAGGCTGGCCCCACAAAAACTTTCCTAGAGTTTGCAGGAGCTGGGGAAAAGCGGGGTGAATGGGCAGAGCACAGAGCGTATTTAGGGCAGAGAAACTATTTTCTGTGATGCAACAATGATGGATACATGCCACTGTACACTTGTCCAAACCCATATTCGTACACCACTAAGAATGAACCCTAGGGTAGACTACGGACTTTTGAGTGATAAGGATGTGTCAGTGTTGGTTCATCAGTTGTAACAAATGTGCCACTCTGAAGGGGATGTTGATAAGGGAGGGGTCTGTGCATGTGTGAGGGGGTGGTATATGGAAATCGCTACCTTCTGCTTAGTTTTGCTGTGAACCTAAAACTGCTCTAAAAAAAAGTCACTTTTTTAAAAAAGCTTTTTAGTGTAGTACCTTAGCACACAGAAATCATTCTGATATTTATTGACTGTTTAGTGAATGTACAACTAAAAGTCTATATCTCTAACTGGAACTTCTAGTGCCTCATCATCAGAATTTTAACAGAGGAACTACTGAATAGAGTAAATGGTCACATCGTAGCAGTTCTTTTTTCTGAGTATATTCAGAGATCTCTTTTACATTTCTAAACAAAAATGCTACGCCATCAAAATGGCCATTTAATTGGGGAATGGATAAATAAAATATGATTTGTTTGGCCCTAACTGGTGTGGCTCCGTTGGTTGGGCACCATACCGAAAAGCAAAAGGTCACCAATTTGATTCCCAGTCAGGACACATGCCTAGGTTGTGGGTTCAGGATGTGTATGAGAAGGCAGCCAATAGGTGTTTCTCTCTCTCCCCCTGTCCCCCTATCTCTTTAAAAAAAAAAAAGCGATCTGTTTGTACAGTAGCATACTAGACCTATTTTTAAATGAATTAAATAATGTTATGTTAATTTATCAATATGACTATAATCTCAATGAATGATGAAGAGCAATTACAGAAAAATACAATAATGATACTATTTATGCAGATTTTGTTGGGGGTGGGGAGACAGATAAATTTATAGAATAATTGATCAGATGGACACAGAAGTTCATAATACCCCCTAGGTTACCCCAGGAAGGTAGTGTGGGAAGGGGATTGAGCAGGCGTATAAAGGAATCTTTAAGTTTTTCGGAATATCTGAGTTAAAAGGTAGTATGAAGTTGATTTCTGCCTTTTTCCCATGAACAAAAGTAGTATTTTGCCAAGCAAAACTGTGTTTCTCTTGTGGTTGGATTATAGTTAGTTCAGTTGTGCAGCACTTTTTGTTTTGTTTTGTTTTGTTTTGTTCGTTTTTCTGTCTGCTAATAATTTCTGTAAACTATTTGGTGGTTCATGAGACCTCCCACATCATCCCAATGACTATGGTTCTGAGCAGAGAAACAGCGGTTACCCACATCATCTCTTTCCATAAGGATAGCCTAGGAATCTTATCTATTCCTTGTTTATTCTATTAAGAATAGACAAAAAGCACTTTTCCATAGCAAATTTCAACAGCACATTGTATGTGAAGAGATATCATCAATACTAATAATACAAATTTAAGAGTCCTAATTCACTGGTTTTGTCATGCAGAATGTTATTTTCAATGACATTCTCAGATCCAGTTTTTTAATTAAGCCTCTTATTTGGAGATGATTAGGAAGTCACATTCACTTGTAAGAAATAATACAGAGAGATCCCCTGTACCCTTTACCCAATGCCCCTCAGTGGTGACGTCTTGAAAGCTATGCCACAGCATCACAACCAGGATATTGGCATTGATGCAGTTAAGGTACAGAACATTTTCATCACTGCAAGGATCCCTCGTGTTGCCATTTTTTTATGGTCATCTTCTTCTCCCTCCCACACCCACCCCTTTTGAATCCCCTAGCAACCCAGTAAGTAACCTGCTCTCTGTCTCTATAGTTTTGTCAATTCAAGAATGTTCTATGAATAGAATTATATAGTATGTAACCTTTTGGTACTCTTTTTTCACTGAGCATAATTAGAGAGCAATCCAAATCGTTATAGGTATCATTAGTTGGTTCTTTTTCACTTTTGAGTAGTAGTCCATGGTCTGGATATACCTCAGTTTACAGGCATACCTCATTTTATTACACTTCAATTTATTGCGCTTCACAGATATTTCCTTTCTTATAAATTGAAGGCAAGACCCTCCACCAGCAAAAAGATTACAACTCACTTTATTGCAATACTTGCTTAATATTGGTAGTCTGGAATTGAACCTACAGTACCTCTGAGGTACGCCTAAATTTACCATTCTGTTGAAGGACATTTGGGTTGTCCTTCAAGAGGGGAATGACAGTTTGGGGCTGTTATGAATAGAGCTGTTGTACACATTCATGTACAGGTTTTTATGTGAACATAAGTTTTCATTTCTTTGGGATAAATATCTAGTAGTACAGTCCTTGGGTTGTGTGGCAGTTGCATATTTAATATTTTAAGAAGTTGCCTGTTTTCCAGAGTGGTTGTATCACTATATTCCCACTGGGAATGCATGAGCGATCTAACTTCTCCGCATCCTTGCCAGCACTTGCTGTTGTCACTGTTGTTTATTTTATCTATTATGTTAGGTATGTAGTGATAATTCATGATTTTAATCTGCATTTCCCTAATGGCTAATAGTATTGAACTTCTTTCTATGTGCTGCTTTGCCATCTGTCTGCCGTCTATCATGAAATGTCTGTTCATATCTTTTGCACATTTTCTAATTTTTTACCGTTGAATTTGGAGTGTTCTTTATATCATCTAGATACAAGTCCTTGATCGAATATGTGTTGCAAATATTTTCTCCCATTCTGTAGCTTCTCATTCTCTTAAGAGGGTCAAATTCAATTTTTATAAATTTTTTTATTTATATTGATTTTAGGGAGATACAGGGAGAAAAAGAGAGAGACATCAATTTGTTGTTCCACTTATCATGATTTCATGGTTGATTCTTTATATATGCCCTGACTGGGGATTGAACCCACAATCTTGGTGTATCACAGTGGTCCCCAACCTTTTTGGCACCAGGGACCAGTTTCATGGAAGACAATGTTTCCATGGAGGGACGATGCTCTAACCAACTGAGCTACCTGGCCAGGGTCCAAATTCAATTTTAATGCAAATTGTCCTGTAATTGAACTCTGAAATAAAATAGAATTACCTACCCAATGAGTTTTTAAAACCCAAGATTTGCACAGCTCTTTAATTGATCTTGTAGTAAGTGGTGAAAGATATAAGAAAAAATGGTCAATCCTAGACAATAGGAGAATGAAGTTCCATGTACTTTATTTTTCTAAGTATGTAATTTCAGATCAGTTTTATTGCTTGTTACTAATTTTTAATTAGTATTTAGGAGATAAAGACTAAACCTAGGAAATAAAATTATTTTATAATACTTTTCTGAATAATGAAAACTTAACGAGTTGGTTCGCTTTAACACTTTTACTTTTAACATTAGGTTTCAGATGATGATAAAGAAAAGGGAGAGAGTGCTCTTTCAGCCGGGAAATCTAAAAAGAAAAAGAAGAAAAAGAAGAAGCAAGGTGATGATAACTCTCCTGCACAGGTAGACTATCAAAACAACAAGATTCATTCATTAAACACCTACTGCTGAAATGTGCAAAGAAAATGTGCAGATGCTAAGAGTGTGAGGAGAGTATGAGACATCAAATGTATTTGAAAATTCACAGAATGTTTTAAAGATTTTGTACATCATACTGCAAAAAAAAACCCTGTGTTGCTCTAAAATATATATCAAAGTTGTAAACACAAAGGTAAATAAATAAAATTCTAAATTAGTCCAGATGCTTTTTGGCTTCTATTGTGCCGAAATGGAAAAGGAGGTACAGTGTTTTACACGTACAGAAATTCCCTTTGAGTAACTGGAATTTAGTAAATTAGAATTTTAACACAATTAGAAAAACCATGGGCATAATGAATACAGTCTTTCACTTGACTGAGTTTGTTGACTCTTCCACTTAGTATCCTTTCCTGCTTTTTTGGCTTCTAACAAACTTTTTATTGCTCCTCCATTTTCCTTTTCTTTTCTTTGGTCTTTCCTATTTGGGGAAAAAATTTTAAGTTATAGTATGAAAACAAACATTTTAATTTCTAATATGCTAGATTACTAGAAATATGCATGGGATTTATTTTGAAAGCACTATATAACCATTACATTACAACTTATGAAGACCTTATTTCTTACAACCATGTTAGATAATTGTTTTCATTTCTCTAAATGTAGGAGGTAACCAAAACTTCAAGAGGATATCCTACATATAATTTTCATATTTGTTCTATTTTGGAAGAAGCTGTTGCATGACTTTAAGGAAATTAAGGAATTCATGTGTTCAGTTTTTTTGTTGTTGTTGTTGTGGGGAGCACAACCCTTTATAAATGATACCAATTCATTATCATTATTTGTTTTTTCTCTGTAGTAGGAATTGATGGGCATTAAGGCTAATGTGACTAAGATCAATGTATATAAAAAACTAAAATTATATAATAGGTGTGCTTTTCCTGTTAGCTAATCTAACTGGTGAGAAATGTTACTGACAGTTACCTTTTGTTAACCAATACCACTTGAAATCCATTTAGCCAGACTTTTTCTGGATTTCTGTGACTTAATTATGGCCTTTCTGGCTTGTGGATTAAATGGGTTCCTTTTAAAAGAAATTTTAAGGGATAGATATAGGGTATAAATTTCAACTTACTGGAAAAAATCATTAAATTGTGAAAATTCCTTTGGTATTTTGATGATATTCTTTTTAAAAATGTTTGATCTGCTTTTTAAAATATAGGGAATAATTATAAAGGCTTTAGAGTCATAATCTTTCTTCAAATTTCAATTTTGCCATCATTTAAATGATGTATCCATGAGGTTCTGTGTGAAGTGTATAGCACACAGCATCCTACCCATAAATGGTTACATTTTTTAATTTGTTCTTTTTCAGTAAAGTTGTCTTTAGTTTTTGGTATGTGGTTGGTGGGGGTTTTTTACCGTTAGAGTTCAACTTAGCATAGAACCAGCTGATGTCTTAACTTGTACAGATTATAAATCTTGCATATATACTTCCAAAGCTACTTGCTCAACTTAAATTCAAAACAAAATTTTGAATAACTGCCTAAACCTGCTGTCATTCTGAACAAGTTTTATAGACTATCAGTCTTTGAAGAAAACTTTCAAGATCATCTTAGCCAGTTGTTTTTTAAAATGGCCGTTTGTATGTATGAGTTTGCCAAACAACGATACAATTCACAGTGATGATTTTATTTAATATATTCTCGTTTGTACTTATTTTATTTCACATACCAACGCATATAATGTGCTTTAGAATTACTTCATTGAAACTTTTTTAAAGTTGAAGGCCAAAGAATGGAAATGTTAAAAATTGGATAGGACCTTAGAAATTATCTTGGCAAGTTTTATAGTTGAGGGAAGTAAGGTTCAGGGAAACTAAATGGTTTGTCCTTGAGATTATACAAATAAACTGTGTTGTGGCCAAAATTGAAATTCCTCCCTCTGTCCTTTCTGCTGTGTAAACTTAATTTGTCTAGAAATGCATTTGTATATAAATTTTTCATTCCTTAATGAAGTCATTAAGTGAAATTCTATTTCTAAAGTCTAAGTTCAAGTATCAACTATTCACTGTGTACTTTTTTAAAAAGAAAAAAATACTGGTTTAGTTTATTCTGTTTGAGTTGGTTTAGTAAATTAGAGTGGTTCCCATTTTAGAATGTGAGTGTATTGTTTTTTAATTCATAATTGATTTAAATCACTACAGAAAGCAGGGGTGACGAATGTATAATATGTTCCAAATGTATCTGTGTATTACAAATCTTTGAATAATTGTTTTTATGTGCTCTTTTAGGCTGATTAGGCTGTTTAGTTTCTGAACTAAAAAAAATAGTATTTTGGAGTACCTTCTGGACATAATTAGTACAAAAACCAAATAGATTTTAATTAGTAAAAATGGGTAATTTATATCATCTAATAAACTACTTTTCTGTGTAGGACCCAGAAGAAATAGAAAAAGAGATTAAAGAAGAGCTTCCAGTGAATACCTCTAAAGTCCGTCCAAAACAGGAAAAAGCTTTTTCTTTGAAAACCATAAGCACTAGTGATCCAGCAGAAGCACTCGTCAAAAATAGCCAGGTGATTTTTTTATATTTAAGGAATAAAATTTTGATGACTTGAGAATTGCATTATAATTAATACTTTATTGAAGTATTATGTTAAACATTTAAAATACTCAAAATAATTTATTCCTCACAACCCTATGAGAGAGGTAGGGCCCATTATGTAAATGAGGTTAGTAAAGTTGAATAAACTTGTCCAAAATCACATAACTATCCATGGCAAAATCAGACCTGCTAAGCTGTATTTTCTCCTATTAACTATCTAGGCATATAAGTGATTGATAGAGAGCTAAGAGAAAATGTGACTGATTGCATTTTCCCCAAAGTATGCACATAATATGACCATGGTCCAACCTCTCGAAATGTAACATTTTTAAAATTTGGTGACAGGTTCTTAAAATATGTGCCTTTTTTGGAAGTTTTTGATATGCCTGAAGCCACCATTTTATAAAAGACCTAGGCCAGTGATTCCTATTTAAGTGAATTACATCATATTGAATTATATTAAATTCTACTGGAGTTGCATGACCCATTTATGTACTCATTCAAAAAAAATTTATTGGGAACCATATGCCACACACTACTTTAGATTCTGGGGATACATCAAAGAACAAAGGAGACAAAAAGAATATGTATCTCCACCATTGTGGAGCTTACATACTTAATGAAACAGCTTTAGACAAGAGCCTGAATTACCACTAAGAGAAAGAATTTCTAACAGTCTTGTATAAAACAAAATCTTAACCATTCTTCCTATTTGTATTTGTACTTTTATTTCCGTAAGAGTATTTTGAGATAAAAGGATGTGATCTCAATACATTCATACGTTTAATAGTAGGACTACAAAAGGTCATTTGACATTTTGATGTTTTACTTATTTTCAGAAACCATCTTGTAAAGAATATTTGAGTCTTTTTGTGATTTAACATAGATAAGTGAGAGACAGAGGAGGAAAGGAGATTTAAAATAAGTAATAAAACTTTGGGGTACGAAGTAAGTACAGGGAATATTAAGAAAGCTGAACAACAGAAATGCTGCTTCAGATATCTAAAGTAGGAAGAAAGAGTCGCAGCAGTTATCTGGGTGCACACAGCTTCCTCCCGCTGTTTCCTTTCCCATTGTGCTTCCTTGAACCCACAGAGCCTGGGAGGACAAAGGGCAAGAGAAGCATTACTTACCCTTGTTTCTCTATTCAAAATAATGATCACTGGTGAAGCTGAAGGGTGAGATGATCTACCTCCCTACTAAAGCCTCAAGGTACTCCCAATACTGGAGCTTCTGTTATTACCTGGTTCTCTCAGTTCATTAACAGACCTTGGTGAGGCAACTCAGCTTGTTTATCTCCTTTCTGCTCCCAGGTTGAAAAGAGAAGCAAAACTCAAGAGTCTAGGCCCTAAATATTATGATTTCACTACCAGACTGGATAAAACTAAAGATTTGGACCTGCGTTCAAGTCGCTTTCATCGGCATGCTAGTAGCCATAGTCAGCTTTTGTCCGAGGTCATCTTCTTCCTTGGGTAGTAAACTGAAGTTATTGCTGCTTCTGTTTTAGATATCCCTACCCCTTAAGAAGGCAAAAAGGGATATCACCTACTGACAGTTCTGAAATTAGCTATTTTCTTTTTGTCTTTCACATGAAGATATTTTGAGGAGTTGAGAGTTGGTGGGAAGTAGAACCATTGAATTGCTAACAAATATAAAATCATACAATTTATGAAGAAAAGAAAAATATAAAAGTTAATGATAATTATTTACTCCTATTTTAGATTCAGTAAACATCTTGTAAGTTTAAACATCCATTTTTATCTCAACCTGTATTTGTGGATACTGTAGGTGAAGATATATTTGGATATGTCACTAGAGGGCAGGCACGAGTTGTACTCCTGGAAACCATCATAGTATTTACTTGCTGCTAAACAGCCTCTAGATAGTACTATGACATTTAATTTTATTTGAAATTTCTTACAAAAATCTAAAGTAATCGTATTCCAAAATAGCCTATCAAGACTCTTCCACCTGCTGTTTCTACCGAGCCATCTGTTATTTTATCAAAAAGTGATTCTGACAAGAGCTCTTCCCAAGTGCCACCGATGCTACAAGAGTCAGATAAATCTAAGTCAAATACTAAGCAAAATAGTGTGCCTCCTTCGCAAAGTAAGTAATCTCATTTTTGGTTCTTTTTTGTGTTCTCTGTACTTTTTAGAAGTGTTACTATCTTGGAAGCCTGAGATAGTTAGACTTCTGATCGTAGAGCAGCCATGCCCTTTGCAAAGGTTCGATTCCTTGGAACCTTGTAGACTCAGCTGTGAGGGCCAAGGAGCTGAACTCACTCCAGGCAAGAATAGTGGCCAAGGACATACATAAAGGAGGACTTGGAAACTGCCCTTGTCCTCCTGGTCCGTCCCTTTTGGGGTGCACATGTTCTTGAAACTGCAGATTATTTTGTCCCTCCACCCTTCTTTTCTCCCTCAGTTACCTTTAGTGTCCTTTTTACCCATTTTTATTTTTATTATTAGATCGAGCATACTAAATGATCATTTTTCTAAGTCAAAACTGGTAAAATATCATCCATATGGTTAAACCAAATAATACATTGGCATTGAAAAAAAAAAGAGGAAGGCAGGCATAGAATAACCTAAAACATGTAACTGGAACTTGTAGACTTAAACATAAAATTTAAGGCATTCTTAGTGAATTTCAAAGCATGCTTTCATTGATACCACTTTTGTTTGAGACAGAACAGTATTTACTATCCTCCTTATTTTTTTCTCTCTTTTTTTTTCCTTTTTCTCCTTTTCCACTTTAGCCAAGTCTGAAACTAGCTGGGAATCTCCCAAACAAATAAAAAAGAAGAAAAAAGCCAGGCGGGAAACGTGAATTTTCTTTTCCTGAATTGGACATGTGTTTGCAAACACTGTCTTGAAGATTATGCTGTTTATGCAATAATTTGTGAACATGTACAGAGTTTTATATAAATTTAAACCAATTTTTAAAACAAAACTGTGAACACAACCACCATAAAAATGGAATCAAAAGAAAGTTAATTTATGAAATTAAGAGGTCAGCAGATATACAGTGCTGGAAGACACTTGGGGAAAGTCTTTTCAATTTAATGAGAACGATCTTAATTTAAGAATATTATCCTGGTTTTACAACAGTGCCCTGTTTACAACAGATTGTGCCCTATCTCATCTGCAACTGAGGAATAAAGGATTCTTATTAGAGAGAAAGTTGCCTGCAAATTAGGCAACTTCTTGGATTTTATGCACGGAACTTATACCATTTGAATCTGTTTTATGCTTAAATCAAAGTGCTTTGATCAGATGCATAATCTGCCATATCTTTACATATTTGTTTGTATTAAAGGAATCACAAGTGCAAATAAAAAGTCATTTATCATTTATTTAACTAAACTGTCATGGTTTAGTTAACAATTTTTAAAAAGTTCTTAAAACATTGAAAATGCAGTTGACACGTATGGCTTACGAAGTTATTTTTGATAGTCTTACATTACTTGAATTGTTCAAAGTACAATATATTTTAAATTAAGAAAAGTAAACTATATGTATTTGTTTTATACTTTTAAGGATGAGACTCACAAATACTGCTCTTGCTTATGATTTGAAAACTTTCAGGCAAAATGCAACTTATATTTTTTCTTTCCCTAGCAATTACTTTTTTCCAGCGGCATCTCTTCTTCATTACTAATACTTTTTTGACTTTAAAAGTGAAATCTTTCACAAACTAGTTCTACAGACAGAACTTTGAATATATGATGGAGAATGAAAAACTAGAGTCAGACAGCTTTAATTGACAATGTCAAGACCTCCAGTTATCAGGAATACATTTTTTTACTGCCTTAACCTGTAGTGCGTAGAATATGCATCAATTTCTTGACGGGGATTCGTGTTTTTATAAGAATTTTCATGTAATTATTACAATCATGGTCAAATAAGGAACGTTTCCTGCTTGAAACTGTATTGATTTAAATGATGTTTGAGCTGTTTCACCATTTTCAGGCACTGTGTAATTCTATTGTAATAAATTGGCAGGTGTCTTTGTAACTATAAATAGTGCATGCTCAGCCATGTACACTGTAAATAGCCTTTACCAAACGTGTTTGACAAGGACCATAATTAACATCACTTAGTGAATTGTGATTTTTTTTTAAAAGGCCATGATTTATTTGATGTTATTGGCTTAATTGTTTTTATGTGGCGCCAAGAATGAAACTGTTTAGCTGTAACAAATGGTACTGATCTATCCATCCAACGTTGTCTTCATTATATTTGATTGTGGTTTGATAGTATTGCATTGTCAGTCTAGGGAGACTAGAGAAACAAAATGGTTTTAGTTTTGCTGAAGACTGGCCTTATTAATGTACAGCTTTCCTAACAAGCGATTATTAACTTCTATCAGGTGTTAACATCTGTTTCAGGAACATGGCAGTATGTTTACATGTCAGAAGTTTTGTTTAATTCTATGATATTTCTAAATTGATTTGTTTAAATAAATTCAGCAAATGGATAGCATTGTTTTTATTTGCTTCAATATTGGGGTAAATATGCTAAAGTGCCAGGGATGGATTTCTTCAAATGACTTTATTCTGTTAGCTTTACATAGATGATTCCTAAATAGATCCAAGGAGTCCTAAGTTGCCAGCATTTTGTAAAGATCTGACAAAGGAGAATTCAGTAGGGAGTCTAGTTTTAGGATGTGCCAAAAGATCTGTGCCCAAAAAATTTAATTGAACTCTCTCGACTCTACCTCACCATTTCTTTATCCTAGAATTTTGTTGGCTATGTCAAGTATGAGACTTTATTTCTCCAGTTTGGCATCTCCCAGTCAACCATTTATGCCAGGTGTTAAAGAGGCTGTCTTTTAAGGAGAGATGAAGTGTGGAGATGGAGAAGTGCCCTGCTAGCTTGGGATGGATCCACCATGAAGATACCTCTGTCCTTTCTCTGGCTCAAGAGCTAGGACGTAGATACTATATTTTATGATATGACAGCTCTGAGTGATAAAATTAATAAGTCCATTCTCTTTCACATGAGTGAGGTACAAACTCTTGCACAATTACAGTATTATTAATTGTTCTTTCCATGTCCCAGAGGTCTTTATGTGACGTGAAAGTAGTTTCTCAAATCTAAACACAGGAACTATTCCCCAGCATCAACTCAGAAGGCACTAAAATCAAGTTGTGATTCAGGAAGGAGGGAGAGAGAGAGGACTATTGTCCTCTGGGGGCTTGGATTAGATGCTCCCCAAACTGTTAGCAGATAGATAACTGATCCCTTTAGTCTTTGTCATGTCTGGAGGGGAACCTTGTTCTGACTAGCAAATACGGCTCCTAGAGAAACCACTTAAAAATCTTCGCAATCCCTCCTGCCTCCACTTACTGAAAATTCTTCCCTATTCCGGATCAGGGAGTAGTGGTTTAGCGTTTCCCCCAGACAGGAATCCTACCTATCTATACTCTGGACTAAGTGAAACAGTAGTTGAGAGAGTCCAAAAAGTATTGAAATAGAGGGTCATTAATGTAATTTACCATGTCTACTTTGTGCATGCATTTTTGGGGGGAGGGGGCGTGGAAGTCATTCAAATCTAATGTTATTATTTCATAGGTTAACCTGGTTTGTATTTGGGTTAAAAATATTGAAGGGCAATATTTAACTACAGAGTTTAGTTTTTCTTAATTAAAAACAGTCCTCTATTAATATAGTGTGAAATATTTTTCAAAATTTAGAAATTAGGTTTAAGATGTCTAATAGATGTCTTAAGCCTTTCCTGTAATCTCGTTGCACAAACTGGAATTACTTTCCAAAAGACTTAGGGAATGCAAATATGTTATTTGTAAAATGCATTGAGATTGTAAATAAAACAAACCACTTTTGTTTAAGTTGCTCATTATAGTTCTCTTATGGGGAGGGTCTTCTCAGTCATTTTGCATTTTAAGGTAGTCTGAAGTAATTTACTTTTTGATGTTCTTGATGTTTCTGTTTGAAACCAAAGGAGCACTGGCAGCCTTTACCAGTCAAATATTTGGAGTGGAGCACCTCCTAGAATATCTGTTTGTGACACTATGGGAAACAGTCTCACATCATGTTAGCAGTGGGTGTAACTGCTACCAGGTGCGTTATATCAGTTGTATCAACCTTTAGATTAAAGAAATGACTCCAATTTGGCGTTATACATTAGTTGGGCTATATCTCCCAACAATAGCAACTTAAGCAGGATTGTTTATTTCTCTCGCATGTCGAAGTCTGGAAAAGCAGTCCAGGACTACTGTGACGCCACAGGGGCAGGGACCCACATTCCTTCTGTGTCGCTCCCCGCTGTTCTCAGCATGTGGCTTTCATGTCATGGCTACACAAAGTCACATCAGCTAGAAAGGTCCTGTTGGCATTTCTGCCTCCTTCCTTTAAGAACAAGTCTGACAAGTCACTCACACCCCATGGGCTTAATCACTGGCTCCCTAGCTACAACCCAAACTTAAACACTGGCTCCCTAGCTACAACCCAGACTTAATCACTGGCTCCCTAGCTACAACGAGGGATGGGAAATAATCCTTATTCTGGGCTGTCATGGGCCAAATTAACATTTCAGAATTCATTACAGAAGAAGCAGCGGGGAACTGGGGATGCGGCCCAGCTAGTACTTGTCATACGGTTAACGTACACTGCATATCCTTCACCCAAGCATCATTAAGATCAGGTTTTAGCTTACCCAATTCAGCAGGAACTCTGAAATCTCTTGGATGCTGTTCCAAGTAGCAGCTAAAAATGTTCCAATTTATATGTAATAGATTCTGGAGGAAATTTCTGCCCCTCAATGAAAGCTTTAAATTCAAGAGAAAGGCTGAAAAAATCTTAATAGCCTACCACACCTACACTGCAAGTATAGATTATAACAAGTTTCAGTAGAATTACCCCAGTGTTTAAAGAAAAAAAAGTCATTACTGCTATTCTTTCTAAATAATTTAACGGGAGAATAATTTCCAATTCTAACATCAAGACAGGTATGTGAGGTGCATTGTAGGGTGTTTGCTGACCAATAATCATTACTGAGGTTGTTGAACAGGCTAATTTGAAGAAAAATTTAAGCAAATTCAAGGTCATCGCCATGATAATGGCATTCTTATTTGTATATGTGTGCTTTTTTTATTTATTGTATCAAAGCATTTTAAATGAATATATGTAACTTGTACATAAATTATAAAGCATAATAAAATGAACACCTGAAACCACCATTCTGCTTAAGACATAGAACATTACCAGTGGGAATACTGGGGGTGAACCTAACTGTTGTTGTTGTCTGGTAACAGGATCAGGGGGGGAAAGCTGTGGGTGAAAACAGATGCTCTCAAATGCCTCAACTTATCGCAGGTCCTTTTTGGTGCCAGAACTGGCTAAGGATCCCAGGTGACATCTGGCTTCACCATGGAAAGGTGTCAGGGCAGCCTCCCTAAGGTTGGGAAACTGTAATATTTGGGGACAATGACTCTGCATGTGAATGGTGCCCCCAGAGTTGTACAGGGGATACAACATGGCAGGGTTTCCATGAGGAAGGAGGACAGCGAGGCGCTAGCCGTGAGCTTACCCGAGGGGACTCGGGAGAACAGCAAGTGCCAGCTGAGGGGCAGAGCGCCTTGTGAAGTTTGTTGAGGGGCTGCATACTTCCTGACGAGCAACACGGCCGGGTTTATGGCAAAACAGCAAGAGCTGTTAGTCTCTTTCTTTCTCATCTAAACCATCATTAATTAAAGATAATAGAAGTTGCAACTATTTCCAATTCTTATCAAAAGTGAAATGACCGCAAGAGTAAGAAAATCTGCCTTGGCACTGGAGTGAGGAAAGGAGGCATTCTATTATTAGCAAATAAAATCTAGTAATTTATCAAAAGGATAAAACACCCATCGAAGATACAAGTGTCAGCTGGTATCAGGAAACCTATTAACATACTTCATTTTGTCACAAAATTAAAGCAGAAAAAGGGATCATGACACTGCTAAAGAAGTTTTTAAAAATCCAATCATTCCAAATTTAGATTTTTTTAAAGCTTAAAATAGTTGCAATACTAAAATTATGATTAAAATCAGAGCAAGGCAAGATTACCTGCTAGCCAATGTTGTCCTAGAGCTGTGCTGGGAAAATTTCCTGGGGCCTAGAGACCAAAGAAAGAGGCTGACAAGTCCATCATTAATGACATCAGGAGTTTATTAAGGAAATTCTATCCGAGGCATATAGCAGGCGCTAAAGAATTACATAGAACAGGGCAGGACAGGCAGGGGTACTGGTCCCTGGCCCAGCCCAGAGAAGGGGAAACGCCTGGCATGCTCGCCGAGGTCAGGGACAGGCCTGGCCCAGGAACCAGCACACCCGAGGCGCAGAGGAGGGTCCGCGGTCAGCCTCGGGGCTACGCGGAGGCCCTCGGTCCTGGCTGGGCTCTGTGTCCAGGGCCCAGCAGCAGTCCCTTCGTGGAACATTCTCTTCCCCCACAAGATGTATTAACATACAATTTAAAAATTGGTGTAACATCAGAAAAGAGAAAATTTTTTTCCTAATTGTATATCTAGAAAACCCAAGAGAAAAAGCAGCCAGCGCTGGGAAGGGAATACACTCAAGTGGCTGAGACACAACAACCAAAAGAGTTGTCTGTACTAGAATTAACACCTACAAAAAGAAATGGAGGGGGGAAATTTCTATTACATCGCAACTAAGACTATCGTATCTAGAAATAAATATTTCAAGAAGACAAGACCAAGTGAAAACTACAGTCTTATTGAAGGACAGAAAACAATCTGACAAATGAAAAGTTGTTCATCCTTTTTTTAGAAAACAAAAATATCATTCTTTCCAGAGTTGATATATAAATTGAGTTCAGTTTCAATTAGAACACAATCGATTTTTTTAAGGTACCTCAAAGATTATGGAAACAAATTATGTGGAAAAGATCAGGAAAGAAAAGTAGTAGGCAGGAGATGGGGAAGGGACTTGCCTGATGAGTACCAGGCATCAGAATAAAATATAAAATGGCTTGTTGCCTATCAGGATCCTTAGTTGTAAAATCCAGGACCCCCTTTGACTAGTTCAAGCTGAAAAGCTTAAGCACCAGAGTTGCAGGTCCCTCCCCCACCAGGAAGACAGTGTTAACCTATCCACATTCAGAAGCTGCTCCAGCAAAAACCATCCACCGCACTGGCTCCTGTGAGGAGGACCCAATGCCTGCGCTCCGCCCCCTGCCTCCGCTCCGCACCCCTGGCAGCCTCTCCACCAGCATCAGCCACCTGCTCTGCTCAGGCCTCCGCATAGCTCGCTCCTTCCTTTGTCAGTGTTCGGCAGAGGCAAGTCACAGCCGATGTCTGTCAGCAGCGTGAATCTTGGCTCTGTGGGGAACTCCGAACGTAGAGGATATTCAAAATTCTTTTACAGCACAGCCGAAACCTGATTAATGTCCTCTACACTAATATAATAAGTTATCAACAATAGGGTAATCAAATAGATCAGAAAAACAGGATAGAGAATCCAGAAATACCTTCCTATTTACATACGGATTTTGTATACAATTTAGGTAGGGGTTTAGTTCAGTGTTAAAAGAATTGATTTACTTAATAGATGTAAAACACCAGTGCAGAAACTCCATTTCTTTACCATGACCACTTCTCCTTTCTCTCTGTCCACTCCCTTTTCTTAATCATGAAGCCCTTAGGACGTCGGGTTCTGGTCAGCATCAAACTGTCTTACGAACAAAACCTCAGGTCTGTTGGCCACAGAAACAGAGTTTGGGTGAAACTACAGATAACATCTGGACCTCAGTTGTGTTTCATCCCCAGGCTTGCAAGCAACTGACCCTTCCCACCACATCCTCACGAAACTAGGCAGATGCCATGGCGGACATGAGGGCCTGATCAACTCCTCCCTACCCTGGCCGCAGCCAACTAGTGGAGACCATGATCCCAACTCCCTTAATCACCGTGATAAATAATTTTCCCCATATACAATCTGTCCCCGTTTGGGCCATCACATAGCTAGGCTTTAGAACACTAGCATCACGTGAGCAAATCCATAAATTCAAAGATTTTATAAGTGTGATATTTGGGGTATGAAGTATAGTTCTGAGAATTACAAAATAGGACAGAGGCAAAATCATCCAGCCTTGTCATAAGAGCAGGGCATTTCATGTGTGCTTTAAGGCACATGAGGGTGCTGACCTTGCTGGTGTGGCTCAGTGGATTTGAGCACCAGCCCGCCAACCGAAAGGTCAGGGCACAGGCCTGGGTTGCAGGCTGAGTCCCCAGTTGGGGGTATGTGAGAAGCAGCCCATCGATGTTTCTCTCCCTTTCTCCCTTTCCAACCCCTCTCTCTAAAAATAAATAAATAAAATATTAAAAAATAAATAAAACTGAGGGTGCTGTAGGAAAAGACAAAGACTCCCTCCAAGTTCTTTTCCTCAGCTCTTTGGCAGAGACCCTAATTCAGATTTGGAGCAACCCTAATCTGGGCTCTAGTGCAAAGCCAGAGCAATGGCAAGTCTTTTGAAGACCCTAGGTGGCGGGTGGGACACATTACAGTCACAGTGACAGCTCGAGAAGACAAGGCACTGGCAAGATACTAAGGGCATCTTTGACTCCGGGCAAATGATTTTGCCAGTAAGTGCTGACTACCGACCTCCAGCCCTCCTGCCTTGTGCGTCTACCATTGCCCACCACAGGGCAGGTTTAAAACTTAAGGAGGAATCCGAAACCACCACAAGATGGCGATTTGAACACAGGGCATCCTCTGGCTGCCACTTTCTAGACAAGGAAGAGAAAAGTGGGTTCTGTCTAGGCTGGGCCACCAGGAAGTCACCACTGGAAGCACTGGGTGCAAGAGGATGTGGCCTCAAATACAACATGTCTTATACATTAGGCATTGCTCGTAATAGCGAAACACTGGAAATAGTACAGACATCTATCAAGAGTTGCTGGTTGAAGAAATTACGTTACATTCAATAATGGAGTTCTACACAGCTATAGAAAGGAATAAGGAAAATCTATGTATGTCGATACCTCATGATCACCAGGATATATTGTTAAGTGGACCTTCCATGCAGGTCCTTCACAATCTGATTTCAATTTACCTTTCTTCTTCATCTCCCCTGGCCCCCTGTGCTCACCTGTTCCTGACTGTCCTTGCTGCCCATACCACCTAGAGAACCCATCCTGACTCCACACAGTCAAATTCTGGGCAAGCCCAGCCCTGTGGCACTTTCTCAATGATAGAAATGTCCTACCTCCATGCCGTCAAATAGGGCAGCCACTAGCCACACGAGGCTATTGAGCACTTAAAATGTAGCTAATGGAACTGAAAAACTAAATTTATGTTACATTGTATCTAAATTTAAAGACCTACACAGGCAATGTCTTCAAGATGAGTTTAAATACTATCTCCTAGAATCCTTCCCTGATGTCCTCAGTCCTCATCTAACGCTCTCGCTACATAGACATACACGCACACACAGCCTCCCCCGTCCGCACAGCTCTGGCCTGCAGCAGTGCCTGTCCAGAGGTGTTTGTTACACTCCAGATGACCACTGCCCCGTCTTCCTCGGTGGGCGTGTGTAAATTCTTTGAGACCCTCTATGTTTATCACCTTTTTGCACCCCACAGTGCCTTCCACACAGTAGGAATGCAAGAGCCATTTGTTGGAAGGTGGTTAAGTACAACAAGAATAATTGCTAATGTCCAAACACAGAAATTGGCCTACAAGCAAATTTGCCCTCTGGACATAGATAAATATACAGTTTAATTATGAGCTTAAAGAAGAAGAAAGGTAATTAAAAGTTCACCTTTAGAATTTATGGAGAATTTATGTAGGTTCCTTTCACCGTATGCTGTTCTTATCCTTACCCTGACTTCCAGACGGTACTGATACCAAATTGCTTTCTCGAGGACAGAAGTGATTTATAACTTCCCTGAAGCCTGTGGTTCCATTGTATTTTGCAACATATGCTGTTCCTCCATAGACATCAATGAAAACTTTTCTTTGCCCTGTAATGGTCTAACACATTTAAAGAGTCACTTGCCCTGAAATATCTTCAATTACAAGCAAAACCTTTAAAAACTTTATTTATTTTTAGAGAAGGGGGGAAAACAGGGAAAAAGAGAAGGAGAGAAACATCAGTGTGAGAGAGAAACATCTTATCAGTTGCCTCTCATACGCACCCCTTCCGGAGACCAAACCCACAACCCAGGCACGTGCCCTGACCCGGAATCCAGCCAGCGACCTTTGACTTTGCAGGACAAAGCCCAACCAACGGAACCAATCAATCAGGGCACAAAGCCTTTTTAAAACTTAACCTTTTAATTTTGAGGTAGCTGTAGATTCATATACCATTGTAAGAAATAATACGGAACCCTTCACCCAGGTACCTTGCAAAGCTCTAGTACAATATGGCAAGCAGGAAATTGACATTTATACTACCCACCATCTAATTCAGACGTCCTCAGTGTTAGGTGCCCTTCTGTGTGAGTATTTAATACTGTGCAATTTCATCATGTGTAGATTCATGTAATCAGCACCAGCCGAGATACAGAACAGCCCCATCCCCACGAGGATCTCCTGTGCTGCCCATGACAGCCACACGCTTTCCCCAACCCCACCCGGTCCCTAATCCATGGCAACATGTACTCTGTTCTTTACCTCTATAATTTTATCATTGCAAAGTGTTATCTAAAAAAATTATACAATGTGTACCTTTGTGGGTTTGCTTTTTTCACTCCGCATATTTCCTCTGAGATCAATGCAACCTATTGTATCAATAGCTCATCCCTGTCTTGCATAGCTTTCTGAGGCACATGTGCACTGCAGGTTGTTTAACCATTTGTCCACTGAAGGACATTTGGATTGTTTCCAGGTTTGAGGTATTATGAATAAAGCTACAATGAACATTCATGTGCATATTTTTGTATGAATATAAGTGTTATTAATGTGCGATAAATGTTCAAGAGTGCGATTGCTGTGCTGTAATTGCTTGTTTCAATGTACAAGAAACTGCTCAACTCTCTTCCAGAGTGGCAGCACCATTTTGCATTCCCAAAAAACAAAACTTTTAAAATGAGGGCCAGTTTGAAAATAAGTTCAACTCCTGTTGAACATGAAGTGTTCTGTTAAAGTTTCTTTAGACCAAGGTCAGCTCCGGCCCCGCCAGGAGGTCCTGCTGCTGCGCAACGGACCATAAAACCCACCTGGGGATGGTTGATTTGGTTTGTTATCGCCTGACGCTTGATCGCATCAGAAATAACCAAAGTGATGTGAGACTCTGAATAGTCATCTCCTCATGCTGATAAAGATGTGGCAAGGCCAGCAAGTGCTGGCTGATTGTGGTCAATAAGATGTATTAGGTTAAGATATAAAAGACATTATTCCTGGTGAAATGCTAAGCACTGTTGAATTTTAAAAATTATAAACGCATCATAGAAGGATGACTACTGGATGATTCCACTCATACAAGATGGGTAAGATAGTCAGACTCTTAGAAATAGAGCAGAATGGCGGTTGCCGGGGGCCGAGGTAAGGGGGAAAAGGGAAGATGCTGTTCGATGAAGTAAAGGTTCCCTTGGGCAAGACGAGTGAGCTCTAGAGGGTCTGCTGTACAGCACTGCCCCTACAGCCAACAACATGGTGTACACTCGAGATTTTGTGGAGAGGGCGGAGCTCATCTTGCATTCTTACCACAACGATAAATAACCCCAAATTCTTGAAAACAGCCTTGATTAAAATCACAGACATGAGATTCTAGGAGGAACATCCTTAAGAGACAGGATCTCTGAGCTCTGGCCCCGGCCTGTGGGAGGGGAGGCTCTGACCCAGCCAGGGCCTTCTCTCTTACAGGTGACCCAAAAGGGCAGGAGAGTCCCACAGGCCAGATGCCTTGACGACCTCCACAACATAAACAGTAGTTGGGGTAAATTCCTTCTTGAAAAATATATATATATATATACTCTGTACATTATCATCGTAAATTTAAAATTTTTATTTGTAAGCAGCTCTCTGAGAACTTTAACTCTGAGGAAATGTTTTACAGTCTTTCACTTTGATACCGTGTAACACAGTAAACATCCATAGTGTATGTATGGAGTCCAAAATACTTAATCACATAAATCACATAAAATATGAATAAGGTGGTGGTGGTGGTGCAAAATAACAACAAAAAATACCCTATTTTTCAGCCAGTATGTACTACGTCTTAGAACACAAAAGCAAAGATGATGGGACTTGATCACATCTGACTGAACTGAGTTTTGAATAATCACCATAAGGCAGTCAGTTTCTTCTTGTCCTCCCCAACAAGAAGAAAAGGACTCCCCTTCACAGTCACCTCATGCACCTGAGAACGGGGGCTGGGCAGGGGATGAAAGCAATCTAATTATATGCCAACCCATCTTATCTCAGGGCATGTCACCTCAGGGCTTTAGTTGTTTGTTTGTTGTAGGAAATTGTGTTTACTCATTGCATGTTGGTTACAGGAAATTGAGTTTTCTAATATTTAACCCACTCTCTGTGACTTCGTCAATCTCCTTAAAGTTAACTTGACCAGTCTGAACACTGTTCAGATCTTCTTGGAGTCAGGAAAAATGCACCAGATTTCTTTCATGTACCAGTTTTGGAACATGCAGAAATAGAGAGTGATTACAGCAGAAATGTGTTCAAAGCACAGTTCAGAGTTTAGATGCCTTAATAACACATTACACATCCAATTGTTCTTACAACAAAACAGCCATCAGTGAAATATGCTTACTGATGGTAGGATGGGCTATGAGTTGATTGCATGTCCGTAAACCTCAGATCTCATTTATAGTAAGAGCTGTCGTGTACAGAACATCTATGCTATAGCAGGTGCTTTATGTATGTCATCTCAGATGCTTACAAAAGCTCAGGAAGTTAAGTCACAGTCCCAAATCCCAGAGAGGCTGTATAGCTGGGAAGGAGCGAGAAACAGAACCGGTGTCTCAGCTGTCTTGCTAATTCAGTATTTCCCAGCCCAATGTTCTGTGAAACACCTTTGGCAGCTATGAATAAGCTAGGCCTCAAAACCGGGCTCTGGAGTCAAAGCCTGGGAATTCCAGTACAGTTTCCCCTCAGGAGTTTGCCATTCACATCGGCAGGTTAGAATTTTAGCGACGTGTTTAATTCTATGCCAGTTCGGTGTCCCTAAAGACATCCAGGCTCTTCTGGGTTTTGTTTTTTCAAGAAAGGCCTCATAGTATCCTGGAAACTTACCGAAGCTGAGGTTGAGTTAAGTGTTCCCACTGCCCTGGCACTGCGTACTGAGGCCTGCAGCTCATGAGCAAGAGGCATTAAGTCCCCTGCATTCTAAAGAGAACTGCCATCAGCGGGGCACTGTCCCGGTCAATCCTTGGCCCTCCCACTTCGTCAATCCTCAGCCCCCACCCAGAGAGACTAGGGAAGGGAGATGGAGAGTCACACAAGTAGAATGTTGTTGGTTCAGAGCAGTGCACTGTTCCCTTCCCGCTTTGAAAAATGTCTTATCACCACCCCAGCCAGAGGAGGAGGTATTCCGAGATAAAGTCTTCTGAAGATTTGGGTGTCTGCACTGCACCTGGGGGCCACTGAAACCTATCAGATAGCGATGGTAGAGAAGTAGAAAAACCCCTCACCTGGGTTCTCCAGAGAAACAGAACCATGCAGTGTGTGTGTTTGTGTGTGTGTGTGTATAAAATGTGGGTGAGTCTCAGCCAATCAACTGAAGGCCTTAAGAGAGTATATATATACATATGTGTGTGTGTATGTATGGATATATGGATATACACACACACACATATATATACACACATATATGATTTATTTTATGATTTTTTAAATTAAGATTTTCTGTTTTTAAAGCAGTTTTAGTTATACAGCAAAACTGAGCAGAAGGTACAGAGATTCCCATATACTCCCTGCCCCCACACATGTACAGGCTCCCCTCTTATCAATGTGTTCAACCAGAGTGTTATATTTGCTGGGGGAGGACAAAGGACACATCAGCATCCAAGGCCGTAGTTTACCATGAGCTTCACTCTGGTGTTGTACATCCTATGGGTCTGGACAGATGTATAGCGACAGGTACCTACCACCATGATGGTCAGTGCAGGTCCACTGCCCTGAAAGTCCTCTGTGCTCTGCCTATTCTCTCCCCACCAAATCCTTGGCAACCACTGATCTTTTCACTGTTTCCACAATTTTACCTTTTTTCAGACATCATATAGTTGGAGTTATATAATGTAGAGCCTTTTTAGATTGGCTTCTTTCACTTAGTAATATGCATTTAAGCCCCTCTGTGTCTTTTCACGGCTTGATAGCTCATTTTTGAGAGGGAGCAATTTATATTAAGGAATTGGCTCATGCACTTGTGGGAGGGGGCAAGTCCGAAATTTGCAGGGCAGGCCAACAGGCTGAAAGTTCTGGCAGGCATCGGTGCTGCAGTCTTGAGTCCAAACACAGCCTGGAAGCAGAATTCCTTCTTCTGTGGGGACTTCAGTCTTTTCTCTTAAGGCTTTCGATGGATTGGATGAGAATCCCCATGTTATGGAAGATGGTCTGCATTAGTCAAAGTCTACTGATTGAAACGTTAATCACATTAAAAAAATACCTTCACAGCAACATCTGGACTGCTCTTTGACCATGCAGCTGAGCACTACAGCCTAGCCAAGGTGACATATAAAATTAAATATCACAGCCCCAAGGGAGGATCCACGGTCAGTTAGAAAAAGACTCAGAACCGCTCTGCCAGCTGGCTTCTCTGACACATCAGAGAAACCGGAGTGTGGAAGAGGGAGGAGTCCCCACAGTAGATCACGTGCCCCTTTGTGGAGAGCAGAACCAATAAAATGATATTGGACCGGTCAAGATAGGATAAAGTATATAAAACAAAATAACGTCACTCATGTCAAACAAGATGGCTGCCAGTCAGCCATGACACTTTGGTTCAAGAAGGAAATGACCTAAGTCACGCCAGACGCATCTGGTAATAAGGTAGGACAGACGTCTACAGAGTGGGACCACCCACAGATAGGCTCCTGGGGAAATTCCCCAATTGCCAAGATATTTATGAAGAGACCCAGAGGGGTGGAGTATACGACCTTCAAGGGTGTAACTGAGGCAGACTTCAAACCACTGCTGAGAGAGTTGAGCTCCACACATCAAGGTGCTCGCCACACAGCCCTGCTCTCCTAACTGCTGTGCCGCTGGAGGCTCTGCCCTGCTGGACCAAGGACTTCGTCTCCCCTGCTGCCAACCTCAGCTCCAGAGATTCTGCCTTATAAGACACTACTGTCTTCCCTGCCTACCATGCTGTCTCCCAAACCGGTAGACAGAGACTCCGGGACTCAGGTTCGTTATCCCCTAATTCTCTTGTGTTATGTTATTACTGATTGTTTCTGAATGATTATTATTGTTATTAGGTTAGTATGGGTCTAGATTGAATCTGCACTAATTAATGAAAGCAGGGTGAATAGCACAGTCACCTGTGTTGGCTCCCTGTCATTTCTTGGTGCTTATGTCACCTGTAGGTCTGGTGGCTGTATAGGTGGCTCAGCGCTGCCGGTTCTTAAGAGCCGGGTGAGACAACCCAAGCGGGGACTGAAGGCTGACTTATAGGAAAGACTATGTGTATCATGGAACACATACTCACAACACCCTTTCTCCACTCCGGGGGGGAGAGGGAAAGAAATGAAAACACAGAGGAAGCTCCATCTACCTCCGAGTCCCTAACCCATAGGTCTGGCCAGTGCTAGGGGAGGATAAGGGACAAAGTTTAGACTGGAGCTGTGGATGGGACTGGACTTTAATTGCTGAAAGTGACTGGGAATGATGGAATCTTCCGAGGATGCCTCTAATGGAGAATTCAACGGAAAATGAATGAAGGAAGGTATTTTGTGTTTAGACACCACTGCATTGATGTTAATTAATAAAAATGTCATAATCTTGTTTGTGGGCCTCCATTTTATGTTATATGCTTCATTGCATAGGCACTAATAAATTGGTAATATAGTGTCTGAGAGTCCTCCAAGTTAGAACACACTGCTTTAATTCACTTCTATCACCATTACCGTAAGAAAGGCAGGTGAGCAGAGAAAAGGTTTTAAATAAATAGAATCGCAAGTAATAAATTCTTCCAATGGCTTTAGCCTCTCCATGCTACCATTCGGTCTCCTTTATAAATTAAGACCTGAGCACAAATCACAAAGTGAGTCATTATTGGAAGCAAATTTATTTTCTCAGATAGCAGGCTTAGGGAAAATGTTTTTGGGAAGTCTGCACAGAGATGGTGGTAGCTGGGGGCTCTCATTGCACATCAGACCTGAAATCCCAGAACCTGGGACCAGGGAAGATAACACTGTGTGATTCTGTGAAGTTCGGCTCACCCTAAAAGCCTATTCTGCATAAATTTCTGCACTATCCAAAGTTCAAGGGAAAACAGTACAGAGTGTTACAAAGATATATTCCAGGAAAGGGAATTAGAATTTATACCCAGCCCTTATTATTCAGTTGTTCATTACTTGGGGGTTATAAAACTTAAAAGAAGAATGACCAAGTAGCATTTTTAAAGAGGAAATTAGGATGGTAATGAAGATATTTAAAATCTCCCACTCTGTCCTGGTTTCAACCAGAGGCTCAGTAGAGATTTATCTAATACTTACTGTAAAAAGCACAGAATTAAACTTGTTTGAAGTTAAAAAGCGAGGTAAGCCCAGCAAAGCTTAGATCTGCTGCCAGGAATTTATTCTAGGCGTAATCCCGAGTTAAACACCGTGTCTCTTCAGCTTGACACTGTCTCTGGCACCTAGAACTTGTAATGAGCCTGGTTTAGGTGCTCGAAAAAAACAAAATGTGTTCAAGGACCACATAAATAAAAATCCATGTCAAATGTGTTGCCCATTTTATAAAGAAGGTATAGTTAACCTAACAGTGCAGACATGTGCCACCTCTGTTCCCAAATTAATAGTGAACAAGCTACACTTTCCTTTTGCACTGCCAAGTACCTACCATGTTCAAGGCACTGTGTTAGATGCAGGGGCAGATACAACAGTCACCAAAGAAACATGACAAATCTATCTCTCATCTTACCAACTTGCCCTTACAGAGATGACAAACAGTAAGCAAGTAATTGTGAGACAAGAAGGTAAATGCTTGCTAGCCCAGGAGAAATCTAAAGTGCCAGGAGAACAAACAGGTGACCGTGACAGAATCTAGAGTTATTTGGGACAAGATGATGCCCTCTTAGACTCCTGTGGAGCCATTCGCTGCGGGGACACTAGTCGTGGCCATATTCTTTAGTGTCGTGGGGCCAGGGAAGGCTACTTAAAGGGGTCTGACACTTTGTGTGTGTGCTCAGGGTCTCAATTTACAAAGGAGATTGAATGGTGACATGAGGAAGCTAATGCCATTGGAAGAATTTATTACTTACAGTTCCCCAAAGGAGGGACACAGCCATGCCACACAGGGCCACACAAAGAAGCGCTGGGTTTGGTCAGGATGCAGAAGTAGGAGCAAGGAGGACACACAGGCCACAGCCTTTACTGCTTTTTCTGCAGGATAGACAAGTTTAGGATTGGCTAGTTTGAATAATTCCAGCAGGCTCTGGGACATGGGGGCCGTCCTTAGTTGTCTGGGACCTGGCCCTGGGGTGACTTTGGGCAGGGGAAACATCGACTTGGTGTGTGAGAGCTAGACAAGAAACTGGTTCAGAAAATGGGCTCTGGATCACAGGGGAGATGAAAAGAACTTTGGCCATTAGTTTGGTGTTGTGATTAATTGATGCCAATTAGACAAATACGGGATCTAAAACACTTTGCCTGTGATGTAAACATGACGGCTGAACCAGTCAGTGTAGGCCCTGAGGTGGTCTGTGCTAGCATGGGGGTGTGGAAAGAAAAGAACCTGGGTTTCCCATGACTGCAGAGCTGCTAACCTGCCCTGGACCATCTACCTCCATGTTCATGTCACATGAGAGGGAAATTAAACTTCTAGGCCACAGTAGTCATGTTTCTGTTATGAGTGGCCAAAAATTATCCTAACACATAGAGGCATCTATCTCAAATCGGGTAAATCAGAGAAGACCTGCCCGAGGAGATGATGTCAGAGCTAAGATCTTGGCAGACAGATCCCAGCTGTGGAGAAGAGTTGCAGTTGGAGGGACCAGTAGGACTAAGGAGGCATGTGTGGCAGCAGCCTGGGGGTGTGGAGGGTAGGGCACAGGAAGAGTATCCATGAGCCATGAAGCCGGGGATTGTGTCTTGTGTACTCAGTCCAGAACCTGACCAAATCCCAAATGTGTGCTTTAATAAATCTATGATTAATTACATGGGTCTCTGAGAGCAGATCAATCATGATTTTTGACTTCCACCTTGGCTGCAATTCAGGGCTGGAGCCAGTTCCACACTCTGACCTTCACAGCCCTGACCCGCCGCCTGGGACAAGGTCCAGATTCTTTAATGAATCATCTGGCATACTACTTATTTTCTTCCACACACTCCTATAAAAATGGCATTTATCACAGCCTCCGTGAAGCATTTTTTTTGTTTTCTGACAAAAACAAGAGACAGCTCTCACTTGTTTGCTTGTATGTTTGTCTCTTGTTCAGTTTCGTGTTTAATATCTAAGAGAAATACGGGGCCTATCTCCAGGGTCAGCTTCATGCGCATGTGGCCTGGGCAGTAGCACAGGGTCCCTCAGTCAGACAGGCCATCTTGAAATTCTTAATGTCAGCTGAAGGTCCTTGATGTCAGTTCAACACCAACAGGAATCCCCCATTTAGAGGGGTGAAAAAGGAAATGTTATTCAGTGCAAACAGCTCAATTGTGATATAGCGTCATGGCTGTGAAGACAGCATGGATTTTAGACAGCTCTGCTGTGCCCTGGACTGCTCGGCTCTGCCCTCTGCTCTAGTAGACATCTTCAGGGTTTCAGCTCCAGCTGGGAAAACCCTGTCATAGGTAGAAAAGTGAGCACTTAAAGCCCCTGGTGGGGCCAGGGGGAGCTGAGTCATACAGAAGTCCTCAACCCTGGGCCCTGATTGCTTCATCCTCATGCAAATGAGGATTCCAAATCCCTAAAGTTCGATTGGTCCAAAAGGCACTGTCCTGATTGGTCAGTGAAGAAGCAGATGGGGAGGTAGCTACACAGCTCCAGGGAAAGCTGCCGTCCAATTGGTTGAAATAAGATTCCAGGAACTCCTTTACAAAGGCTGGCTCAGATGGCAAAAACAACGCAGGCATGTAGTTCAGTGTGGAGGGAGGTAGTTCAGTGTAGGCCTCTCCCCGAAATGTAGTTTGTGTGAGAGGCCTTTTGTAGAAATGGCCACTAGACTCTGTTTTCTAAATTTGAGCCCAGTTAGCCACCAGGAGCCCTGCTTAGTAGGCATCTTCTTTCTCAGGGTCCATGTTTCCATTTTGTACTGTACTCCGCAAATTAGGTAGCAAGTCCTGCCTATCTAATTTGTATACACCTGAGTTTAACATTGATAAAACCCTCAGTAGTTGAGAAGTTTCCCATTTTCTTGGGAAATATATTCCAAACCTCTCAGTGCAGCATGGCATGAAAAGCTTTTTATCTTCTGTTACCTCCTGTACCTACATCGACACCCCTAAACTTCCTTAGTCCCATCTCTCTCTACTCTGCCCCATTTCCCTTTACATGTTAACTCCCAGCTGTTGTTCTATTTGCTGTCTCTAAACTTCACCAACTGTATACCCTGCTCCATCCTGCCCGGGGTGGTCTTCTGTCTCTCTTCAACTTAGCCTACAGGTCTGAACTTATATGCCACCACCTCTGGGAAGCCTTCCCTGATCTTCCCAAAGCTGAGATATGGCGCTTTCACAGGACCCTGTGCTAAATATACAGTAGCACTTGTCTTGCAATTATGTTATTTTCCATTTATTTCTCTGTCTCCCTCAGTACATTGTGAACTCTATAGATAGAGACATCCTCATGTTCTCTGAGGTGGCATCCGTGCTCAGCTCCAAGGAGACACTCAATAAGTTCCCATTCACCGAATGTATTAATGGATAAATGCACAAGTCCCTGGCTTATTTGGAGAATGCATGAGGAGACCTATAAGGTTTTCTTTTGTCTTACCCAGAAGAGCTGTTGAGAGGGGTCTGAGGTCTCTCCTGGGACAGAGCCTTGCCCAGGAGGCTTACGTGAGATTTCCCTTACCCCAGGACTATGTACCTCTATGCAATTTCTGGAGCAAGTGTTTCTGGAAAAGGAGGAAGTGGAGCCCCAGGAGCGGAGGCTCCTAAGCATGAAAACAAGGTGACTTGTCTAAACAGCTGTACTACTGCAATCAGTGCCTGTTAAGTGTGGCGTTGTTTGAAAATGAGTGACTCAGCTGTCACTGAGTTCCTTGGGAAGCCTTTGCTCTTGTTTTGAGGCCAATCCCCATATTCTCTTGCATCACATAATGCAACACTCAAGACACAGACATTAAGCTTTATTTAATAACCTACGCTTGCAGGTGTATTGTTTCTCTCTCTCCACCTCCTTCCTCCAGACAGGATTCCTCTACTCTGTTTCTCTTCTCATCTAGAGCAATTTGGCATCTTTCTGCAAATTTGGATCTTGAATAGTAAACTCTCTAAAATATAAAACTTCCTGAATCAATGAGTCATCTGCCTAAATGAATCTAAAATTCCAGTGGTGAGAGAGATGTGGGAACTTGCTGGAAGTTTGAATTTGGAAAGTAATAGTGCTCCCCATCCTGATTTTCATTGTCCATTCCTTCTCAGAGCACTAATGCTTGTCCTACAGCTGGTTAAAGTGGTTATGGACATAATTTAATATTAAATGGAAGATTCCAGAGAGAAAGCTATCTTTAATGTGAAGGAAAGGAGAACTTTGTAGTGAGAAAAACTTTCTTGTTTGGTCTTTCTGGCTAACTCCCACAACAATTTTGCTTATTATTTCTGATTATGAGCCCACAGCTGGTATCTCTGAGAATGATTCTTGGGTCCAGGTTTAAGCTATACAGTAAAAAATGTGACAGCTTTACAGCCTTATAAAACTAACCTGTTCTGCACTTAAACATTCCTCTTCCTTCCTATGTAGCCTGCCTTTAAGAAATGTAAATCCAACCAGTTTTTCTCTTGATCCAAGTCTGAAATGAAACTTTGACACATACTAATAATGTAACTTCTCTGAGATGTTTAGCTTAACCAGTGATTAAAAGTGTTGAATGAATTCAAGAGTGTGGAGGCATTGCTAGAAATAAATGATAAAGACTTACTCAAAGGGTATTAGGGTTTGCAACCTGGAAACCAATTAGGCAACAGCAAGTGATCCAAAGAAGAAAGACAAGTGGAAAGTTCTTCTAGTAAAAAAAATACATTCTTGAGAACAATCAGTTCTGCATTCTTAGCCTCTAGACTGGCCTAGGATGGTAATCTTCTAGATGATCAATGGTCTGGATACCAGAAACATTCTCTCTTTAGTCCTTCAAGGGGTAATCAGAGGGTTATATGGAGGTTTGATGTTTAATGTTTATTTACATCAGGCATTGAGGTAGTACTGGAAAGTTTAAAAGTTTAAGTTCCTAGGATAGTTGAAACAAGAATAGAATCATTTCCTCATACCTCAATTTACGTAATTTAATGTAGTGACTACCATTTTTATTTCTTCACCTTGTCCTTCAGAGGCTACCTTAGGAAAAGAGAGCTTCAGACCAAACACCAGATGGGGGGAAATAACCCCAAACTGGAGTCCTACCTTTCAGAATCTCTTAAAGCTCTCTGTTGTGTCTTGCAGAAACCTTGTGGCAATAACTGGCTTGATGACTGTTTCTTTACAGCTGCAGTCCTGATTAAAAATGCTACCCAAAGCACAGTGAGGATGTCCTTGACACACATCCTACTTTCTGGGAAGAGATTTACCACCACAGTAATTGAGCTGGGAAGCAGAGACAAATTGCTCTTGGCGGCTTCCACAGCGCTTCAAAGTACCGCAGTTGACCGGAATCATACCCTGCATTTTTTCCTCCTCCAGTGTGCAAGATGCCAACATAGACAGCACTGCACCAACTTATCTTCAAGAAAGGTGTGGGAGGGAAGAAAACCGCCACTAAGCTGGACTGTAAAAGAATTTTAACTTCGTGATATAGTTGCAGGAATGACCCAAGGAAAGAGGGAAGGCCCGGACTCCACTGCGGGCCGACCCCGGGATCAGCCAGTGGTGCAACATGATTTATTTACACTGGTCTGGCTGTGCTCGCAGCCGGCTGGAGACCTCGGTGACGTCACGGGCTGGGCGCGCGGGTCACGTGGCCCCAGGGCGCCCCGCCCCCTCCTGCTCCTCCTACTCCCACTGTGTGCAGAGCGCAGGGTCCGGCCACAGCCGCTTCTCGGAGCTTTCGGGGGAGAAGCGGAGCGAAGGCCGGAGGGCGAGCAGCAGAACCAGCAGAGAGCGAGGCCAGAGCGGAAGCGGCCGAGGAGCCAATAGCAGCCGCCCAGCGGCCGGGAGTGACGAGGCCGAGGTTCCTGAAAAGTTGGGCGCGGGCTCGCGCAACTGCGCCCGCGGTCGAGCGATGAAGATGGTCGTGCCCTGGACGCGTTTCTACTCCAACAGCTGCTGCCTGTGCTGCCATGTCCGCACTGGTACCATCCTGCTCGGCGTCTGGTACCTGGTGAGCGCGGTGGGCGGTGGTGACGCGCCGGGGGCGCACCTGCCCGAGAGGAGGCGCCAGCGTCCGGAGCCCCCCGGTACCCCGGCCCGCGCCTCCCCTTCGTTTTTCAGGGCCGCAAGTTGGCTCCTGGTTCGGCCTTGGGCTGGGCGACGCCGGCGCTAATCCGCCTAAAGTTATATTATTAGAAACTTAATTCGCAGGGTCCACAATCGTCCCGGATCGGCCGACCTTTGGCGGGGGTCCAGTCGGGGCCGGGAGTTGGGGGCATTTCGGGTGGGCCCGGGGCGCGCCTGAAAGCCCTTGGCTCAGAGCCGGCCGTGGCCGCGGTTTCTGGTGAGAGTACAGTTGGTCAGTTGGTGGCCGGAGAACTCGGATCTTATCAGAGGAGCACGTGTTTTCCCTTCCTTTCTTTCTAACACTCGGTGGGCTTTGTGTCTGGACGGGTCCCGACTGCGTCGAGAGGTGACTGGGCAAGTTTGTTACCCCGCGTTCAGGGTTGCACACCCGGCGCGCCCACTCTCGCTGTCCGCGTCTGGCCTCGGGCTTGCTACCTAGTCGCCTGCGCACGTTCCGGTCCGGAGTTGAAATGGTCAAGGATTCTTGTCACACTGTGGATGGTTCCCCCCACACTTTTGTTTTAAAGCCATTATTCTAGGAAGGGATTTACTTGTGATTTACTGCTATCCAATCAGCCCGGGGAAGCCATTTTACACCCACTTTCCTGGTTATTATTATTGGCAGGTGATTCCTGTACCTTTCATAGCAGAGTGCAGGCAAATGTGATTTTTTTTTTTTTTAAGATTGGAACTTTTAAAGATCTTTGTATGAGAGCATTGGGTTGTCAGGGGCGGTGAAGAAACCTGATGGCGCCCTGCCCCGTGCCTGTTCCAGGTTGATCGTGGGCACCCAGAGACCACGCCAACGTGGAGTAGGTGGAGGGTTACACCTGAGCCCACTCTTCAGTGACTACCACTGCATCAGGAGGAAATACCTTTAAAATGGTAGTAAAAGAGCACATAGAACTTTTTTAGTGAGAATACAATTTTCTTAATTATCAGAGTATTTTTGTTGAGTCATTCAATTTTTTGATGTGATATGGACATCATGTCGAATTGTGTAGTTGTGACATTTTAAGCGAAACACTTTCCCTCTACATATGGTGTTGCCTGTGCTATTTATAGTTTCAACTTTTCTTTAGTGCCTATCAGAGGACACACAGATTTTTGGTCTCAAAAGATTCTTGTTCAGTGTGAATGCAGATAGAACCTCAGCGTCGTGGCTCAACCCTAACTTTGCTAACAGTCAGGAAATCCTTTACAGAAATGGAAAATTACTGTATAGCAAAAGGATAGTCGGTAACCTCAAAATATTTTGTGCTTTTATTTATACTAAGAAGATTATTTTATACAAATGACTTGTATCCTCCTTACAAACGTCAAATCTGCAGACATTCAAGAACATCGGTAAATGTAATTTGTAAAATCTAGGGCGCTGCATTAGGCAGACGTACTGCACGGTCTGTAGGAAAGATAAACCTGATCCCTGTGGCTGGCTGAGAGCCAGCCAGATAGTGTCCGTAGGATAAAAGGAGAACGCCCTGCCTGCTTTTTGTACCAGTGGAGCATGCTCATTGTGGAAAGTAGCTATTGGGGTGCATGTTTTAGCATTTGGAAATATGTGCCCTTTGGAAAGATAAGTAGAAAACTTTCCTGCAGAGGGAAGAATGCCAACTCAGGTAGAACTGTTGAATGGGAGATCTGGCTTAAGTATTGGTAATCTTTATTAAAAGTCTTTTTCATTTCATAAAACAATTTAGACCTTTTTTTTGTTAACAGTGAGTTTCCCTCATATGTTTAAATGTAATTTGCTTATCCAAAACTTTTGATTTACATAACAGTTTTAAGCAGAGTCACAGGAGAACAAGGTACCTCTCTCTCCTTCCCCCACTGCTCTCACCTCACCAACCATCTGGATGGAATTCGAGCAGTTATCAGAAAGAGGCAGAGTTTTCAGGAAAAAAGGGGCAGGGTTATGGGTAGAAGTTCAAATAAGAATCCACTGTAAGGGCTTTTCCTTAAACTAATAAATAATTGCCAGATAGGTAAAGTGGATCTATCTTTTCTTATGCGATTTCTAATTGTTTCCTACCGCCACCATTTATTAAGGCTCAGTGTACCAGGTACTATTTTAGATGCTTTGCATAAGCTTAATTTTTACATAATCCTGGTGAGGTGATTTTCTTATTCCTGTTTGATAGATGAGAAAAAAACGAGGCTAAGAGACCTTAAGTGATTTACATAAGGTCCCATTGTTGGTTTGTAGTCTTGAGTGATGTTTTAGTTCATCCTGTTTCCACTGTTTTAGTTTTTATAAGTCATGGGAGTGTCTTTTGTTTTTGCTTTGGAGTAATAAAGGATTTCTTCAGTCCAGTAACAAAGAATATTGAGTTCAGGTATTTATATTAGAGACCCTTTTTGTTTGTCTTTTGCTTTTTTTTCTTTCTTTTATAATTTACATAGGGTGAAATTCACAGATATTAAGCATACAGTTCATTGACTTGACAAATGCATGTGCCTGTGTAACCCACATCCCTAGAGAGCATTTCCAAAACCCCAGAAAATTCCCTTTTGTCTCTCCACTTATTCCTCATCACATGCACCCCCACCCCACAGGTGAAGTTTACTTTTCATATAAGTGCAGTTATACTGTGTACACTCTTGTATCTAGTTTCTTTTATTTAGCATAATCATTTATGTTGTTGCGGAGTATAATAGGGAGTATAATAGTAGCTGTTCCTTTTTATTGCTTAGTATTATTTTATTATACGAATATACCACAATTTGTTTATTCATTTACCAGATGATGGACATTTGGATTGTTTTCAGTTTGGGGTTATTATGGATAAAACTGCTCTGAATATTCTTATACTTACACAAGACTCTGTGGATATACATATTTTTATTTCTCTTGAGTAAATACCTAGGAGTGGAATAGCTGGTCACTGGGTAGATGTGTGTTTAACTTTATTAGAAACTGCCAACTAGTTTACCAAAGCAGTTCTGCCATTTTACACTCCAGTCAGCAATGTAGGAAGTTCTAGTTGCTCCACATCCTTGTCAACATTTGGTGTTGTCAGTCTTTTTAATTTTAGCCATTTTGGTGGGTATGTAGTCGTAGCTCATGGTGACTTTAGTTTGCATTTCCTCATGACTAATGATGTGGAAGTTTATCTTGGCTTATTGGCCTATTGTGTATCTTTTTTGTGAGGTGCTATTTATTGCCTGTTTTTATTGGGTTTTGTCTTTTTTTCTTACTGACTTGTAAGAATTCTTTATGTATTTTGGACATCAGTCTGTTGCAGGAGATAGCATAGGAAGAAACCTGAGACTGTTCTGCTGTTGCTGGCAGCAACTATAGCGTCCTGGTTGCCAGGCAGCACCTTTTAACACTTAGGTAGCAGCTAGGAATGAGTGGCCAGAAGGGAAATAACGGCAGGGCCCCCACCATTACAGTCTAACAAAGAACAGGAGGCCAAAAGCAAAAACTCACCCGTTGACCCTGTAATCTTGAGCCTGGTCCGCTGAGGCTGCCAGGTGTCCTGAACAACAAGCACATTATGATAATGCAGGAGGAGGGGAGCCCTTGAAAGTCTGTGTGTATCTTCTCCACTGTCTGGGAAAAGGAAAACCTTGAGACTCTGTATTCATCCCAAGGCCTGAAGAGAGAAGGGGGTGGGGGTCCACAGAGCCCAAAGAAAACGCCCATGAAACAGCTTCGGTTAACTGCCTGCCTCCCATCACCTGCAAAATGAACAAATGGAGTGTGGAGCAAGATAAAGATTCAGGCTAACAGACCCCACCCCCCGCCCATACCTACGTTTAGGTAGTCACGTTTAGGTAGTCACGTCTCCCCCAGGAAGCTAGTACCACCTTTACCCACCAATCAGAGTGTAACTTCTTCATGCCCACCCATCAACTATGTAGGTCCTCAGAACAAAGAACTCTTGCTCTTGGCCTCTTCTCTTGGCTCTTGGCTCTCATGCCACATGGTGGGGTGTAGGGTGCGCATCGGGGGGAGCCCTGGCCACTTGGCTTCTGGCTGCCCCCTTTTCGGGCACCCAGGCCTTTGGCCACTCTTGCTTCTGCCACCCTTGCTTTTGCTCTCCCTTTCACTAATAAACTTTGCCTGCACACTAATAGGCTCGCTGACCTGTAATTCTTTACTGTGTTAGCAAAAAGAGCCAGGATTTCTCTAGTAACACGTCCTTTGCTGTCTATACATTTGTGAACATTTTCTCCCAGTGTGGTCTGCTTACTCATTTTGTTAATGGTTCTGTTCATATAATTTCCTGGGGTTGAGAGACCAGAGAAAGAGGCCGACAACTCCAGACAACTTCAAGAGTTGTTATTTAAGGGAGCTTACATACCAGGCAACTTGGGGAGCAGCAAGAGAACATGGGTATTTTCCATACTGCATGGCAGTCACCAAAGAATTATATATAGAACAGGGCAGGATGGATAGACGTATAGGGGTGTCATCGCCCCAGATAAGGGGGAAATGCATCACATACTTGCCCCAGGGCAGAGCAAGGGCCTATTTTAGGAAGCAGCCTGCCTGGGGCATAGAAGAGGGCTCTGTGGGACAATGTCCGAAGGGACTTACAGGAAGCAGTCTCTGTCTGGCCCAGATCTAGCAGGACCTAACTTGAGGGTTCCTCACGGAACAGCCTCTCCTCCACAGATGTATTCATGAAAAAGAGTTTGTTTTTTTTTATTAACTTCAGTTATTTTGTGTAGTTGATGGTTGTACTTGCTGTGTTCAAAGACATCTCTCCGACCCCAAATTTGTAGAAATATTCTCTTAATATTTTCTTCAGCAGCTTCACGGCTTTAGCTTTCGTATTTACATCTGTGATCTATCTCAAATTAATTTTTGTGTTAGAAGGTGAAGTCAAGTTTTGTATATTTATTTAAAAAGCTTTTTTAATCACTTAACTTTTAGAAAGTTGAATTATTACATAACCCTGTAATAACTGTAAATGTTCTTAGAAAGACAAGTAGGATGCTTATCCATCTTCATAGAGAATGAAGACTGACTTGTTCTGGTTTCTAGGGGGATCATGATATAAAAATATACTTGAAGCTATACAGCCTCCTGGGGTTCCTCTCTTTCTGCAACAAAACTTAGTATTCTAAACCTGAATCCATTAACTTCTTCCCCATACTCTAGTCTCTCTCCTGCCTAGAGTACTCAGCTATATTCTGCCTCCGTTCCTCTTGCCATTTTAATCTCTTCCCATTTACTTATTTAGATTTTATTTATTTATTTTCAGAGAGAGGGGAAGGGAGGGAGAAAGAGAGGGAGAGAAACACTGATGTGCGAGAGATACATCGATTGGCTGCCTCTTAAACACCCCTAACTGGGGACCTGGCCCGCAACCCTGTGCCTTGATAGGGAATCGAACGGGTGACCTTTTGGTTAGCGGGCCAGCATTCAGTCTGCTGAGCCACACCATCCAGGGCTTAACCTCTTCCGTTATTCCATCTTCGTGTCCTGTTGATGTTTGTTCTGTGTCCTGATTACCTCCTTTTTTTGTCCTGTTCTTACTCATTTCCCTCATTTATGCTGTCATCAGCGCTTACTTGGCTATTATAATAGTCCCAAAACTGGTCTTTCTGCTTCCAACCATCAATAATCCATTTCTCCCCCATTTTGTTTTAGATGCAGTTCCTAAAGGTATTTTTTCTCAAACACAGATAGGAACTTGTTATTCTGCTCCTAAACACTTTGGCTCTCTGCGGGAGGTCTGTGTATTTCATGACCTATGTGTTTCGAGCCAACTTATATTCATTTAAACAACACAGTGGACTGGGCCACATCTCTTTGCCCTCTCCCATCCCCTTCCTTTTCAGGTTGTCCTTTTGGATACACATAGCTGCCGAATTTGCCAACTAATACTGAAGCTTGAAGTCTGGAGGTTCATTTCAATTTGACAAACTTACATTGTTTGCACCTCTGAACAAAGCTAGAGCCACAGTTCTATGACTAGAATATACTGAGGAATCTAGGTCTGGGATATTCTACTGACCTCAAACTATAGGTTAATAGGGATGTGAGCCGGCCATAGCATTAACTTGATTTAAAACACCAGGTTGAGAGCAGAGGGCTTAATAATTGTCCCAGAGAATTCGACACTCTTATTGGAAGGAGGAGGAAAGAATGTTTGGAGAACAGTAAAAAGTGCTTAGGCTAAAGCCCGCATTTCTTACGGAATGTGTTTTTCCTTCAGGACCTGAATCTTTCCCACTACACTGAAGCATACTTTTTCCCTCGTAATTTCTTTCATTGTTTCACCAGGGGATTTCCTTAGTGTATTTTGAAATGTGGCACTGGTAGTTGAAAGCATCTGTCATCAACACCAGGGATGGGTCTTCCTTGTGCTTGTTATCCTTTTTATCATCATCCAAGTGTATTTTAGGAACTTATTGAGCAGATATATACTGAATACCTCTTTGTGCCAGATACTGTTCATTGAGTAGTTGGTCATATATCAGATTACAAAAGATGAAAGCTCAGAGTAGCTGGTCTCACTGGCTTTATGACCTGGCCTTTCAAATATCAACTAGTTCACTTTGAAGGTCACAGCTTGCTTGTGTACCCAAACCCGATAAGGTCTCTTTGTATTCTGGGAAGTTTTGGTACAATAACTATTGATTTTTGTCCGGGTAGTAATACTGGATAGTAAAACCAACGTTTTGTGTTTGAAGAGTGATTGATAGTTTTCAGTGGACTCTCACGTTTGTTCTTATTTAGACCTCAAAGCAACCCTAGGGTCAGGCACAGTAGGTGGCGATGTGCTCATTAAAGATTAATAGTTTCTTCCCAGCTGTCAGATAACGTAACTAGGTCTGTAAGTCCAGAGCAAAATATGGACTAATTCATAGCACTTATGTAATTCTTATTGCCTCCTGTTTCCCCTACATTAGATTGTAAAGAACTGAAATACTAGGCTAAAGAGTTTGAATATTATTCTGTAGGTAGTGGGGAGGCATTGAAGAATTGTGAACAGGGTGATAGGAGGGAAGCAGTTTTTAAGGAAGATTCAAATGGCAGGCTGTTTTAGATAGCTGGAAAACCAGAAAGGGTATGTTATAGTCCTTCAGATATGAGATATAGCAAGCACAATTCTTTCCACAAAAGTCTTTCATTTGCTAATGGTGCATATAATGTGGATGGGAATTTTTTATTGGTTAGCGAATGACCCAAGGCCCTCTTGCCACCTAGACTTTCTCCGTCTGAATTCAGAAACTGAATAAATTTGGATAATGAGGGGTACTGGATTTGTGAGATATCTCCAATGAGCCCCTTTAAAAAAGTACAGCCCCCCCGCCCCCAATATAAAGGATCAAGGGTAGTTCTATAAAATACTGGCTGGTGAAAATTTCAGTGGTATTTAATATCATTTTACCTTTTGTTGCACATTATGAGATGTTCACCATTTTAAAGATGGGATGGCTAAGAAATAAAGATTGCCATCAAAGCTGTTTTATTAATATCAGTCTCTCTGGTACCCACTTCAAATATACCTAACTTAACTAACAAAGCATCAAGTATTAACGTGGTTAATATGTGTTTTGCACCACAACACATGAACTAAACATGTAATATATTTGTTCTGTTAAGTTTACATGAATCTTTGCCAGGAAGGAGGAGGCCACAGTTCTCCCTTCCCATCCTACCCACTTTGGTCAAATATATTTTTGTTCATAAAGAAATAATGGTGGAAATAATGTGTGAGCTTTAGCAGCATAATTCACTGCTTTCTCTTCTTCTTCCCAGCTCCCCTGACTCTTAGAGCTTCTGGAGCCTTGATAAGAGTTCTTGAAGAACTATAAACTGGTTAACCCATTTTACTTGAAGCAAAATAAAAATTAAAGATCACGCTTCTTCAATTGCTCTTAACAAACTTTTATATGTTTAGAGTTGCCCCTTTGCAGTTGCAGCTTCCAAGGGAAAAATTATTTCTCAGGGAAATGTGTAGGGGCCAAAAAAGTGTTTGAGGAGTACATTTTCAAGTTACTGGTAAAATAAGATTGAGCTTATTTCTTTCATTAACCTTGAGCTATTAATATGACATGGCTTATTGGTTCCCTGGTACAAAGATGGTGAAGCACTAAATACTTGGCATTTAATAGGTACTGGCATTTGTGTTGATTAACAGTAGAAGGCTTGAGGGTTGCAAAAATGGAGGCATAATACACTGGAAAAGAGAAGCACTTACGGGGTCGCCTAGGGAAGACCAGATGTGATATATCAGAGTTAGGCTCTTTCTTAGTGATCCCTCAGCATTCCTGGACCAGAGGACCTTGCCAGAGCTCTAAAGTTGAATGGCTGAATCACACCAACTCGACTCAGTAGATGGACACATAAAACCAGAATGCCCATTTGTTAATATTTAGTGGGGAAATATAATCGTCATTGAGAGTAATACTTCTATCCTTAGGCCTGTGTATTTCTTTCCTTCAGAGGACACTAAATTATGATTGTAGAATGATTTGAGTACTTAATACCTTTTCATGAAGAGAGCCTGCTACCTCCAACTTCTTAGAAGAGATAACATTCAGGACTAAAAAGAAGTCTCCAGGCTGGGACAGTGTGTCTTCTTCCAACTGTACTTAAAGAGAGGGGCTTAGTTCTTGGATAGCCCTTTGTTCAGGTCTCAGTTTTGATTACCCTCCACTCTTATCTCTAGTTGCTGGTGTAGGAGTCTTTTTTTCCTTCTTTTGTAAGATAGGATTAAAGTAGGAATCTCTGCTATCTATTCTCTTTTGTGTTAGTATTTACTTAAACCTCTGTGTTGTGGTATAAATAAAGCTGGTATAACAGAGAAATGCAAAAATGCACATAAGTTTATTTCTCTCATGTTAACAGTCCAGGGAGGGTAAGCAGACTCTGTTATATGAGTCCATCCAGAGACCCAGGCTGGTGCCATCCTAAATGTGCAGATTCCTTCAGTAGTTTTAAAGGGCTGGCCTCCTTTATTCTCGCCTGCATGGTTGGAGACACCTCACCAGCACCATGTTTGTGTTCTGGCCTGCTGGAAAGAAGGGGCACCTAGAGGACAAGAAACTTTATTTCTTTTTTAAAGATGTAAAATGGAATTTGTACACATAGTTTTTACTTACATCCCAGTAACCAAAAATAAGTCATGTGACTTAGCTGCAAGGGAGGCTGGGAGATGGTATATTTATCTGGACATTTCTCTATCCAGATAAGCTTATCATTGTGAAAGAAGGGGAAGGCTAGATTGGGGGTGCATTTACTAGTCTGGCATTTTCTCCAAGATATACTCCATTAATGGAGTGTTTAAAGGACTGTTTAAGAATTTTTTAAAAGATAAAATGCAGGTCACACGAATAACAATTTCAGTATGTTATATATAAGACATAAAAATGTACCTAGTTTATGGATCAGAAAAGTATAATTGCTTATGGGTAAGGCCTTCCCATCTCAAAAGAAAGTGATTTTAGAACATTTAAGCCTAGAAGGTACACTGATGCTTATCTAGTTTCTTTTTTCCCTCCTTCCATTCTTCCTCTAGCAAGATTTTATTGAAAACTTCCTCTGTGTTAAGAACTGTGCTAGGTATTGTGCTAGATGATACAGTGGTGATTCAAAATAGACCCCGTACTTGCCAACATGGAATCTATATATTAATTAATAATTAATATATATTAATTAGTAAACATGCAAATAAATATCGGAATGTAATTATGATAAATACTACAAGGTCCGGCACAAATAACACCCCTTTTTAATTACATGATCATAAGCCTGTAATTCTGTAGCACAACAATATCGCACTCTAGCACACCATGTGACATTTCAGGTGAAAAGTTCAAATTAAAACTATAAATTATTACACCCTTATTATTACCCTACCAAACACACGTAAGCAAGCCTTACTTCTCCCAGACTCTGTACACAGGAGAATGTATGGCACTTGACAAGACGCATAGGAGAGTTTCGGGATAGAAGTGGCCATGTTGGAGACCTGACAATCTTTGTCTTTCAGTGGAGAAATTAGTCCACTTACATTAACAGTGATGACTAATACTCTATGACTTATTCCAGTCATTGTTTCAGTTTTTCTCTCCTTTGTTGCTATCTTTCATATTGACTGAATTTTTTTATTATCCATTTTTCCATGTCTGCTATTTTTGAAGTTATACTCTTTATTATGTAGTTAAAACTTTGACTAGTAGTTTTTATTCCTTCAGAAGGTATTAATTGGAACAAATAACTGACGGCTTGGTGGTACAAGCCAAAGTATAGTTACAAGGAACAAACTTTAAATTAATAACAGGAATTCCATAGGGCTTTTATGAAAATGTTTTAAAAATTTAGTACATTACAATAGGTACCTTCTTTGGTTCTTTTATTCTTATCTGAGAATATTTCTTTGCCTATTTTTCCCCCACCAGCAGTTTAGAAATTAAATAGGAATTTCTCAGATATTAGTCTTCTTAATGTTTATTTTAAAGTATGTAAACAAGAATAGAACATTAAAGATATTTATATATTTACATTAGTAACAGATATTTAATCATTTACTAAATCTTTTCATTAGTTTACCCTGACAATAGCTATGCACAGTGACCTGCAGAGGCTCTCTACTTTTGAAGTAATCTGATACTGTTTTCTTTTAAATAAAAGTAAAAATATTTAGGTATTGATATCACTTTCACGAATGTTCCGTTACCTAGATTCATAGTAATGACTACTTAAGGCATACATTTTATGAATGGAAAGAAGAAAGCATTATTCAGCAATTGAGTATTATGATTACAAAACATTTTTGTGTGTAAGAGAAGGCTAGATTGTAATATTATTGCATTTGATTTTAATTCAAAAGTTAAGACTTTTTAAAAAGTTAACTGTCAAGTTATACCTAACAGATTTTTGTTCTATAACTTCAGCTTTAATTTCAAAATTTGTTTTCATTTTTGGGTGTGTTGAATGTTTGGCTTTTTGTTAGAAAATTTGAGCTGAAGTACAATATAAAAACACTGTCCTTTAATCCAGAATTTATATTCTAATGGTTATATCTGTACTGTCTCTTCAGTTTCATTAGTAAAGACATTCTGTTTTATGAGTTTTACTTCTGTCTTTGTTGAACAGCTACAGGAATAAAATATTTTATATATTACAACTAAACAGAGTAAGGAATACAATCACTTCAGTCTTTCAAAGCATATTTTATGGTAATCCAAGTTGTTGGAATGGGATGGCTACAAATAGGGACTAAAAACCTAGCGAATAGAGTATTTTTCTGCACCATGTTTGCTGCGCTAAAAAAAAATTAATTTAGCCATTTTGTACCTTATATTTTCTCTTTTCCAGAGGCCAGGCTTCTAACCATTAGTGCTTTGTACTGTTTTTATGGACAGAGTTTAGGTCTCGCTAGTCCATCCTAAACTAGGCCCCTGGACTCAGCCTCTCTCTTCATGTTCAGAGATCCACAGTGTTCAAGACATACTGTTCTCTCCATTTGCCACCCCCACCCCCTTCCAGTTTTCCCAGAGGCCCTTTGGACAGCATTCTTCTTTCTGGACTCAGCTAGGGGACCATCACTTTGCCTTCTGTCTGCTGTCCAGGTATCTTTCTCATTGAGCACATGAACCCTGTATTCCCCAGAGTATGTAATGGTGTCCAGGCCTGAGAGCAAAGATCAGAACCGTACCAAGTGCACTCAAAGACACTGCAGTAGGTGCCACTGGGGTGGTAATTTGGTTTCACTTTGCTTGCCAACTTCCTGTCACAATTGAGGATGGCCATCCAGAACACTCCCTTGAAAAGAATTCTGAGCCTGCTGCCAGGTGACTGGTTGGCGGAGTCAGCCAAGGCTTGTGAATGCAATATGGTGACTTCTCGGGAGGAGCCTGGGTTACTGGAAAGACCATGCGTGATATTTATAATCACAGGACCATTGATTGAGTCTCAGCTGAAAATGCTGTGCGCTTGATTGGGTTTTCTCTGAAGTCTGAGAGTCCCCATCTGTAGAATGGTGTAATAGAGGAGGAAAAACTACTTGAATAATATAAAGTGGTATGTGTAGTAGTTTCTTGATTTACTTCATCTCCCATGAGGAAGACATGCTAAAAGGATGGCATTGTGGGCCACAGGGTCAGTCAATTCAAAATTCAAATTATTGAATTTTAGGGTTAAAAAAAAATCTCTACAGTACATTTAAAAGTTTGCCTGTTGAAATGGGCTTCTAATAAAGGTACCTCTTCCATTTTACTGCTTTCTCTTTTTCCCTCACAGTATGTAACCTAGAGACTGCCCTTTGATTTATAGCTTCTGCAACTTAAAATATTGGCTGTAATTATAATCCAACTTAAAGGACTAGCAAGAGTGACTCTTTTATGCTTTTGTTCTTGGACTTTATCTTCACACTTCTTAGTCACTTAAGTCTGATACCTTAAAATGATTTGTGCCGTAATAATATTTGTCTCTCACGATTTCAAGTCTCTTACCTTCTGTTAAAAAAGTCATCTTCCTGTGAAGTCTTTCAACTGTCACCCCCTTTTCTTCAAGCCACTAGGTATAGCAGAATTCTTTTCCAAGCTGAATGGAACATCCAGTGTATTTGACTGTCATCCCCACTAGACTATAGTCTACCTCGAAGGGTTTGCCATAATATAATATGTGATGCTTAGCATAGTGCCAGGCATATATTTCTTGCCTAGTAGGTCATTTTTATATAATTTAATAAATGAATGTATTATAATTTACTCTGTATTTTACTTGGCTGTTGATGTGTGTTTGCGCCACTGCACTACTGACCCCTGGGAGCAGGAACCATAGCTTATTCATCTTTGTGTAACCCAGTTTCATGTAGAGTGTTAGGCACAGAGTAGGTGAGCTTAGTCAATTTCTTAGGCAAATAGGTACATCTAATCCCCCCCAAATACATTTACCACAATTGTTTGAATTGGAATAGCAAGTATCAGAAATTTATTTCGATATCAGAGCAGGAACATGTAGACAGAGGCATATTTGAATAAGAAAGCACATTTATTTGGATCAGAATTCTAAAACTTGATTTAAAGAAATTTCAAGTAAAAAGTGCAAACTTTAATTTCATTTTACTCTGCCCATTGAAGTACTGAAGTAAAAGGCACATTTCTATCAGTAGATTTTAGAAAAAATGTCTAAATATTAGGGTATAAAAATTGGCCAGCTATTTGAAAACAGCATATCAGATTATAATTTATATTTTTATTTTTAACCATTTTTACTGTGAATATTGAACACATACAGAAAGTACACAAAATATGTACAGCTCAGTTATTACTAAACAAATATCCATGTATCTACTAACCAAGTTTGACTGTTCTCTTAAAGGTTACCTGAGAGAGAGAGAGTACAACATGTCCTTGACTTTTTAAAATCTCACATTAATTGGTACTGTCACTGTTTTCCTGAAAAATGCAAGGACCTAAAATCAGTTCTGATTATCCTCAGTTGATTTATATGCTATTACTGTATATTTTGGTTCTACTTATATTTTGCACTCATAAGTCACTATTGTTATTTTTCTATGTTATCAATATTCAGTTGCCAACATAATTATCATTTTTCTTGTTCTTCATTTCTTGGTACTACATTTTCAGCCTTCCATCTGGTGTCATTTTTGTTTTGCCCAAAGAACGCTCTTTAATGCATTCGGAGCTGCTAGTGACAAATTCCCTCAGTTTTGTCTGAAAGTATTTTTGTTTTCATTCTTGAAGAGCCTTTTATTTACTTGATATGAAATTGTACGTAGGCATTTCCTCTGTAGCATCTTTAAGATATAACTCCATTGTCTTCCTCCTTATTTTGTTTTTATTAAAGCCAGGTGTCAGAATATTTTCTTCTGTCTTACCCAATTCATTTAATTTTGCAACTGTGTCTGATGGGTTAAACCCATTCACTGAGCTCTTAATTTGACTACTATATCTTTTTCATTCTAGAGTTTCTATTTATTATTTTCAAATATGTCATGTCTCTGTGCGTGAGAGAGAGAGAGGGAGAGAGAGGGAGAGAGATTTTGATTGATTGATGCTAGTTCCCTGCCAAAATTCTCATTCTGTTTTTCCTTACTGCCTGGAATATCATGAGCATAGTCACCTTAAAAGGCTTGCCCTTTAACTTCAATATCTAGAGCACCCATGGTCTGTTTCTGTTGTCTGTTGGTTCTTGTTCTTAGCGTCCCATATTCTGTTTCCTGTATTCTGGACACTATTGGAACATTGAAGAAATAATTTGAAGCATAGGATGATCTCTTTCTCCACTAAGGATTTTAATAGCTTCTTACAGGGGTCTAGCATCTCAAGTTCTCCTTAATCCAAGCTCAGGATTCAGAGGACGTAAAGGTGAGCCGTTTCCCTATAAAGGTTTATCTATTTCTGGCTCACCTTCCTTCGTTGGTTAGGTCCCCTCAGAGTCTTCATGGCAAGGCCTTAGGGAATTTGGCCCTCGGTGCTCCCCGGCAGGCCTTGGACTCGGCTTTCAGCGCCCTGGCCCAGCAGACTTGTCAGGGGTGCTGCCCAGGCCTATAGCTCTCACTCATCTTCTCTGGAACCAACAAATGCCCCAGGGGTATTTCTGCCTTCTCCGGGATCTTGGCCAGTAATTCTTCACTTCTTGTTAGCTCTCTAATGCTTTCTCACAGACAGTTGTTTCTGTTTGCTCTAGATTTTCTAGTTATCTTCAGTGAGAAGATTGGATTGTGTTACCTAGTTCACCATTATTGGAAGTGGCAGATCCCTTAATTATTATTATCCTGTTTTACTCTGACATTTCTCCCTTGTTATACCCATTTCCAAGTTTTGACTTGAATGCCCAGCCAGATTTGTTTTGTTATTGGTCATCTTCTTATTACTAATTGTTTCTTTTTAGAGAACCAGGTTTAATAATAATATTCTGTAATTTATTTTATGTGAAAATATTTTTGAAGCTTTAAATACTTTTTCCTGACTCTAAAAGCAATTAGACACTTTGGAAAATACAAAAAGGTATAATGATAGTTAAAAGTACAAGTCATTTGCAAACCTACCACCTGTTTATAACATTTTATGTTTTAGTGTTTTTAGCCTATTCTTTATACATGTGAGTATACTCTAAATATAAATAATAAAATTAGAATTATATAACATTTTTAGACTGTAGTTTTCATTTAATAATATACTGTGAATGTTTTCTGTCATTAATGTTTTTTAATGTGTTTTTTTATTGCTTACTTAGGACCGTTACATGGTTGTAATATTATTTCTCCATTCTCCGACTTTTTCATAATAGATAAGTCCTCAGCAGTCATTTTTAGACACAGCTTTTTGTGCCAATTTCTGATTATTGTGTCGTTGCTGTCATAGTGGGTTTGAGTATTAGGTTTCTTTTATTGAAGCTTTTAAAAAGTGATGATTACATTTTACAGTTTTAGTTGTTTAGATTCGAGCTGTAGGTCTCAGTGTTCATTTAGGATCTGATACAATAAGGGGTGGAGAGCACGTTGGATTCCTGGAGAATAAACAAGGGCCTAAATACCACTTGAGTACTGGACAGAAGTTGAATTTATTTAAATACATATGGAAGTAATCATTGTCAAGAACAAGGACAATATATGTGTCACCACAGGAACACTTTATAAATAGAATAGGAACAGTTTGTACACAACCTACCAAAACAGACGAAGAAAGTCCAGATGCAAGTGAGCATTAATTGAATGAGAAAATAAATATACCCTTTCTTGCTTTTATTTAGATTAGTGGTGGTCATTACATAATCTGCTCCTGGCAGATCTTGCCATCTTCTTGGTTTTCATTTGTGGTGATGTTTCATTCTGAGAATGGATGATTTTCATTTTCTCTCTCTTGGGAAGTACTTCTTACCCTGTGTTTGTGGGACTTTGACTTGTATTTGACCTTTTCCATCTGATTGTGTTTAGTTGTTACCATGGCTAATCCTATCCCCCACTTCTTTGCACAGACCTAGGTCCTCATGGATCACCCTGTCACCCTACTGCATTCACATCACACATGCTGTACCAAATTCCCATCCCACAGTTGGGGTTTTACATAATTATACAGTAAATATGTGTCAACACACACCTTCTATTGTGTACTACTCTGTGATTAAAAGAGCACAATGGTGAGTCATTTGTGCTGTGTAATGACCTTACCATCACATCTTTTTATATATGTCTTCTTTCTCTGGCCTGGCTCACGAAGAACAATGGCACCTGGAAGGGGACTTGGCCCCAGGACTATAATCTGTAGCTGGTGTGCACAGAGAGAAGGGCCGTAGGGCTAGAGGTAGAGGAGCAGGAGCAGATGGTCGTTACTGGAGCAACTAGGCCACAGCCAAGCACATACAGAAACCGTGACCCACTCTGGAGTGAGAACAGTATTGTCAGGAATGATGTGACGTCTTCGGAGACTGAGCAGGAGAGAACAGGAATGCACACAAGACTAGATAACAACCAGGCTGTCAGAACTTGAGCAGGCAAAAAGAAAAACAGAGGGTGGGCCTGCCTACCAAAGGCTGAATACAAAGAGGATTAGAGGCCAGATGGACAAGCTACAAACATGCTTATTTGGACATCTGTAAGTACTTTTCAGCACAACGTACCTAAAATCAACCTTGTCATAGTCCTTCAAGTGATCTTCCTTATCTCAGATAATGACAAGCTGTATCTGTCACCCAGGCTTGAAATCTCAGAGCCTTGTTTTTCCCTTTATTTTTATATCTAGTTAACTCTCTAAGCCTGTAATAATTCTACCACCGTGTGGAAAGGCCTTGGGGTTCAAAACATGGCTCTTCCACACACAGGACCTAACATAAAGTCACTTAACCTCTCAAACTAACATGTAAGGTGACAGCCATAGAGGGTTGGCATGGGAATTAGAGATGAATGGGTAAAACCCTTACTAGCTCTCAGCCATACTATTACAGTAATCTCCAGGCTGGTTTCCTGCAACCCTTTCAGCTGCCCGGCCTGTTCCATCTTAAACTTCCTGGTGATACCGCTCTGATCATGTCCGATCCCACCTCAGAAACCTTTTAGGCATCTTCATTAACTATTTGAATAAAGCCCAAATTTTTATCCTGGTTTTGAGGACCCTCCACCATATGGCCCCAGCCTGCATTTCTAGTTTCATCCCCTATCAGTTCCCTCCATACACTGTGTTCCAACCAAATTGAACTAATTGCTATTTTCAGTACAGGCCCCTGCCCCAGTAGTCTTACTCATATTTGAACTTGTTTTTTTCCATGCGTCTGAGCTTCTAAAACCTTCTCATCTTTCCAGTCCCTGTCCAAATGCTACCACAGTTGCACCTCTCAGCAGCCCCGTCTCAGCCTCAGACTTAAGTAGTGTCTTCCTCTGAATTTCCTCTTTATGCTTTGTGTTATTTGAGTCCATGACTTGTTTAAACTCATTTCTGAGTCCTGGAGGGTTCTTCCCAAGCATTTAGCACCTGATCTATTGTAGGCAATTTATAAATGTATTAACCAGGCAAGGGGATAAGAAAGAACACACTGCTTAAGAGGCGATAGGTCCATTGGAACTGAAAGGACAGAAAAGCAGCTGCATAACACTAGCTCGGAAGATCTGGGAACCAGGCAATTGTCTGATGCTAGCCAAGGGCTTTTATATGGTTCTTGTTCAGGTGAAGAGATAGGGAACTAATTTGAGCGGCTATAATATGCCAGTTACCTTACTGGTGTTTTATGTAATTTACTCATTTGAATACCAGCCAGATCACATTCTTCCTTAACATTCTCCACTGGAGTCTTGGTATACTTATTACACAATCTGAACTCCACACCTAGCCCTGTGGGATCCCCAAGTCTGGATCTACTGCACCACCTCCTCACCCTTCCATCTTCTGTTACCCTCCCTTCGCTACCTCTTCATGAATTCCAAATTTGTTTCTTTCTATTTCATCCTTAAAACAGACCCCATGACTATAACAAGAACAAATACATTGCATTTGTATGATGCTTGACTTTTTCAAAACACATTTTAAGATTATTTCATCTGATCTTATTTCAGTCTGTAATCTTTGGACTGCCTTCTCCAAAGAGAAGAGTATAGAGGCAACGAAATGCCAAGAAAACGACAGTTTATCAAAGAACAACTTTGCCAAACATCATGTGCCAGTTGTACTAGCTCATACCTTCCAGTAAGCCTTAGATAATGTTCTGAAAAGTTTTCTGTAACTACAGTTTTGTTAAGAGTTTCACTAATCACACTCTCTTTAAAATGTGCTATGAAGTTTTTAGGATCTTTAGAGAGAAGTAAGAAACGTGTAGTTCTAATAAACACTGTGGGAAGGGTGATTGGTGGATGGGAATAGGAGGGCATTTACTTTTCACTTTATACCCTTTTGTACATCAAAATTTTTAATCATGTGCTTGTAGTATCTGTTTAAATTAGTTATCTATGTATATCCTGGGAAATTGCTATTCTCATTTTTATAATTATATTTTTTCAAAAAACAGTTAGACCATATTAAGCAATTTGGAAGACAGAGGCAGAAAAAAAATTATTCCAAATTCTGTGGTGATGCTGACCCTTTGGGATTACCATTTAAAAATGGCTTCCAGAGTGAACATTTTGTAAAACAAGTAACTTGACTATTTGAATCTCTTCTGTAATAAGTGTTTCCAAATATGGTTTTTATAGTAGGTAATTCTTTAGTTAGTAAAAGAATCTTCCCTATACATCAAGATTATTTATCTTTCTCTTCCTCTTAACAATAGTGAAACTTAGAGCTTTTTCATAAGTTTATAAACCCAGAAATAAGGAGAAATAACAGCCCAGTCTTAGCCTAAGCCTCAGCTAAACTCCAGCACACCTTCCCCGCAGCAGTTGGTACGTGTGCAGAGCGTGCAGCAAGGGCAGTTAGGAAGATTGAAGGAAACAGAAATGCGAAAGTAGAATGGGCAGAATTTTGCAGGTGGTTGGATGGAGGGGTTAAGGAAGATGGTGAACCCAAAGATAATCAGGTTTCAAATAAGACAGGAGACTTTTAAGAGATTATGCTTTAGAATTGAAATTTCTGGATTCAAATCCTATTTCTGTGGTTTGTTGGCTGCCTGATCTTGGGCAGTGTTCTTAACCCCCAAGCTTCAGTTTTCTTATCTATAAAATGGGGATAATATAGTGCTTACTTCAGTAGGCTGTTGCAGAGCTTAAGGGAGAAAAAGATCCGCATAAAGTGTTTAGCATAATGCCTGAGTGGGGTTTCCATGTTAAATTATTATTGGTGATGCTATTTTTTAAGATAGCGAACAGAAAAAGAAGTACAGAGGAGGTGATGCTAAGTATAGTGACTTCTACTGGGATGAGCTGAGTTCGAAGTACCCAAGGGAAATGTATTCAGCAATATCTAGGAGTCAGAAATGTGGGCCTAAGACAGAAAGGGGCTCATGTGTGCTTCTGCAGGATTAAGGATCCTGGCTCTGCCACTAAGGTTGGCATTTATTTTCTGATAATGTTTTCTAGATGGTCTCAAAGCTGGTTGTCTCAGCTCATGAAAAGTGTTTTATCACCCGCACAAACTTGCAGTTGATCGTTAGTGTACATGGCTTACCGCTGAGGAGTTTTTGTGCTTTTCCAACCACTGGCTGCCGCTGCTTATGTTTGCGCTGGTTGTTCACTGCTCCAGGGTGCCAGCAGTGTGAGCAGTGAGGTGCAATCCAGCTATCACCTGGGCACTGAGCCATGTGTCCTTGTCTGCATCTGAATGGACTGGCAGTGTTTCTGCCTTGGGAATGTTTACCTGCCCCCTGGATGGGTGGGACTTAGTGTTATAAGTTGAGTCTCTGTTGAAGTTAAACTCCATGTGGTCACTATAATTTTCTGGTATGGGGACTGTATGCTGAGTATGTTACTTACATTTTTTTCTTTCTCGTTGTATGTAGATCCTCAATGCCGTGGTGCTGTTGATTCTATTGAGTGCTCTGGCTGATCCAGATCAGTATCACTTTTCAAGTTCTGAACTGGGAGGTGACTTTGAGTTCATGCACGATGCCAGTAAGTAGTACATCAGATGGCAGTTGTAGATATTGGTATTTTAAGGGCAGGGACTCCAGCTTTCAGTTCTTCCTATTAAACTACAGATATTGACTTGTGGGCCCATTTGAATTGATATTTAACTTTCCATAATTACAGATCAGATCAAGTATCTTTGTGTTGCCCTCTGTTCTAAGTACAAGAGTCTAAATGAGATTTTTTTGCACCTTTGTTCATCTTACAGTAACTTGCCCATTTTAAAAATTATACTTTGTCTTTTTACCCTGACCTTTTGGTCTTTTGGGGAGGAGAGGGAAGTAAATGGTAAGAAGGAAGGTTAAAAGGATAATGCATGTCTTATTGTGTCTCCTATTGTTTTAGTATTTACCTTTCTTCCAGGAGGTGATCATTCTTCATTCTAGAAACTATGTTGGTAGTTGTTTGGTGGATCTGGGGCCTTTTTCTGATAAGTAGAAACATACATAGGGATGTGAATGTGGGGTGAATGGGAGAAAGCCAGGTACCCAGCTCTAAGAGCACAGAAATCTGATTATATTACAATTAGAGTCATACTGTGTCCAAGCTAGCTGAAAGGGGCCTTGCTGTGCATAATCCCAAACGAAAGGTCATGCAGATTTATTTCTCATTGGCTTTGGAGAACTTGAAATACATTTGAAAATAAATGTCGCTAGGACAAAGTGAGTAAGCCGGAGAGTGGCTCAAGATGCAGTTTTAGAGATAGACTGGGAGTGAGTATTTGTTGACCTTAAACAGATAGACAGCCAGATATTTCTCCAGCAAAATGGGTTTATTCCAGAACAACAAAGAATTGCAATTCAGGACATGGAATCTAATGGTGAACCACCTGCAAATCCAGAGAAAGGAGATCAAAACACGCGAGAAGGAAATGTAAGACAAGAAAGTTAAAAGAAAAAGACTCAAGTGAATATCCACTCTTCTGTACCTTTTTAATGTGATTTGAATGATGGTCCTAAAAGTAATTTCAAGCTCTTCATTCACTCTTCAAATATATGAAATATGAGAGAAACCTAAAATGCACTGGAATTAATATCCAGGACAGTATAAAACATTTACTGTTTTAAGGTCTTAAATGCCAGCAGACCTTTGAAGTTACCTGAATTAAACCTGTAGTGTCAGATAGTCCTTACCTTACCCTGCTTAATCTCTGGCAATTAGAGCAAGGCATGCGGCGCTGCCGTTTGACTCAGGTGGAGCCATAGCCACATCATCCAAAGCTTTCTAACCTCAGTTGCCTTATAGAGGGAGTCCTGCTGCCGAAGCAGGGAAGGATAATTTTAAATGGCAGTCAGACATATTTATAGCTTAGTCTTTTAACTCGGGGGAAGAAGGCAGGGAGATATTAATTTATTAATTTAATATTAATGAAATTCATTATCCTTTCTGGAAGAATTTGTAAGAGAGCAGGGTTATTCAGAATAGAGAGAATGAGCAGTATAAGAGCAGAAGTCATGTCTCAGTCTGACAAGGTCCCCCACCCCAGGATAATGTGATGCCCTCTCTTCTTAGAACATACTGGGAAGCAGTGGTGGTGAAAGATGATGGATATAAAGTGTCCCCTTCACTGGGCCCCCTCTGCTTTATACCTAAATCGGTTGACCATATATGGGTAACCCATCAATTTTTGATGATTTTTATGACCATTTCCTTCCTCAGGCCAGGTGTATCTACCCAGGGAGTAATATAAAAATAAGGTTGACTAGAAAGACAGATCTTCCAACTTAGGAAAAATCTTCAGAATAGGGGGAAAAAAGAAAAGGATAAAAAGAAAAGGATGGTCAGCTGGGGCTTTCCCTATGGCTTTTGGCCTACGGCGTCAGGTTCTCCTTCTGTCACTCAGAAAGGGTCCCAGGCTGCCTCTCTGCTCTCTGTTCACACATCCCCTAATAAGCTTGGCAATCCGCACAGCTTGTCCACTTGTGGACAAGACCCCAACAGCCTTGAGAAAATAGGCATATGTAGGTGAGAGCAGAGGAAGTATAGCCAAAGGAACCATCTTGGCCCTTTATTTTCACCCATGCACCCTTTCTTTCTCCCATTCTTTCATCTCTTTACCCTTTAAATCACTGTGGATGGTGAAGTAACTTGGATAATCAGGGCCAGCTGTTTCTATCTCTAGACTTGAAGGAGGACTGGGAAGCTAGGGTTACTGGAGTTGGGAATGAGAGAGTTATACAGTTAACATCTTCATGAGATGTGGTGACCTTTGGTCTAGGGCTGTAGCCACCCCAGGGCAACCTGACAGCAGGGGGTAGCTGGGCTCTCTGCTCTCCTCTCTCTGTTTGATCTCTCTGTCCGGGCTCCTCACTGGCTGAACTGAACTAAAGCAAAAGCTAAGGGAGTCCCATGCATAGACCATGTAACAGGTCAGCCTCTCGGCAGTGAAACGGGTGGTGAAGAGTGGATTTGGAAAGACAAATGGAAGACATTTGTTAGAATTATTCACCTACTTACCTGAGTGTTCCACTTAACCACCCTATTTTGCTAGGTATACATTTACCTTCTTTGCCTATAAGAATACCATAAAAAAAGTTTGCTTAAGCTCTGGCCAGTGTAGCTCAGTTGGTTGGAGCATTGTCCCATAAGCTGAAAGGTCACGTGTTTGATTCACAGTCAGGGCACTTAACCAAGGTTGCGGGCTCAATCCTCAGTTGGGATGTGTGTGAGAGGCATCTAACCAGTGCTTCTCTCTCACGTCGATGTTTTCTCCCTCTCACCCTCTTTTCCCCCCTCTCTAATATCAATAAGCATGTCCTAGGGTGAGGTTAAAAAAAAAGTTTGCTTAATGTCCTTTTAAAATTAGATACATTAAGCCTATGTAATCCCTTGATTTGTTTGAGGTCCTAAGTTTGCCAGTGGTCGAGCAGGAACTAAATTAACTCAGGCTGCCAGTGGGCCTCCTCCTGTGTTCTTGCCTCACCTTCTGCCTCCCTGGTGATGCATTTTGTTATTGTTTGCATTTTAATGTTTTTGAAATCAGAATATGATTTATAATTTAGCATAGATTTACCGTGAGAATCATTCTTTCCTCCAAATTATTATTTTGGAAAAATGAAAACCTTAAGAAAAGTTTCAGGTACAATGTACACCAATCTTGTTTTTTGCATTAGCAGTCATTTGGTGTTCCTTGTTTTTTTATAAGATTATGTCTTATTAAATATTGAGTAGATATAAAACAGTATTTATAAAATATTTATAAAACATATCAAATAATGGTGCTACAAGTACTTGTGTATCTACCACTTGATTTAAGAAATTGATTTTTATCTTACTTTGCAAAGAGCCCTACATGCGTGTCCCTTCCTGATTGCACATTCTTTTCTCTGACCTCAGAGATAGCCACTCTTCTAAACTGCGTTTCTTTATAGACTTACCACATACATTTGTATTACTAGTTGATTTTCATGTGCTAGAATTTTATATAGCCGATGCACACCATAAGCAAGTCTCTTCTTCTGAGACTTGCTTTTTCAGTTTTACTGTGTGTTCATGAAAAAATTATTCAGACACTTGTTAAAATGGTAAAAAAGACTTTATTCAAGAGGGACTACCACAATGGGGCTTTTCTAATAAGGAAGAGAGATTGGGTTCAACTCCCACTCCAACAAACACAAATGGAGGCTTATAACCAAGGAGCAGGGTGGGGATCTGTGACTGGGAAACTGCTAGGACGAAACATCAAGGCCAGACCAACTCATTTTAATTCTTGCTGAGGTCAGACCAGGGTGGTGAGATCTGTAGGGTCGGGAGAAAGGAATTTGATTGGATATCAGGGTGATCCAGATACCAAGGGTGAGGGGTTTTCAATAAACTGACAGCAGGATTCTTACCAAGATTGGACTAAATGGGTCAAGGAACAGGATTCAGGGTGTTTGGTCAGAGGAGAGAGTCAGTGCTTTGCCTGCATCTAATTGAGAAAACCTAATCTGCTTCCAGCTGTCAGGGAATCTGGAAAATTTAGGTTTTAGCTTTCTAGCCTGTGCAGAATTGCAAGACACGTTAGAAGGCAGAATGAATGCCTGTGCAGTGCCAATTCACTGTGTTCCAAGCAGCTATGTTTCATCAGTAATATAAGGTCAGGCAAACCTATTCTTCTTTTTCAGAAATCCGTGCTTCAGCACCAACTTGTCCAGGTCTCAGGAAATCCCGTTGTAAATTTTGACTGTGTTAAATTTATCAATTAGGTTAGGGAGAAGTAATATCTTTATATGTTGTATTTTGACTAGTTACATCTTTTTTCTTTAATGGCTTTATTAAGATATAATTTATATACCAAAAATGTGGACCATTTAAATTTGTAAAATTTAATGATTTTTAATAAATTTACAGAGATATGCAAGTTTAAAAATATCTAATTACAATTTATGCCTTTCCACTTAATGGAAGTGCCCCATACTAATGTTGCCAAAATTTTCCATGTAGATCTTGCATATTTTCTATTAAATTTATTTTATTTCCCTCAGCTCTAGTTGAACATTTGGTTTGCCAGTGAACATAATCACAAAAATCTAAATGCTGCTTATTGGTTTTTCTATTGTTATATAAGCAACCTTTGATGAGACTTAATTATAATTGTCACTATAAATCTCTCAGTGTGGCTGGCAGGAACTGATTTCTTTATTTTAAAAAGTGAGAAGTTAAGGGAGATTCTCTGAGCTGACATTGACATATATTACTTAGTTAACTAATCCTTCCTAACTTTTTGTAGCTTATTTTAAAACTTTAGGCCCTACAACATGGATGAACCTTGAACATATTATGATAAATGAAAGAAACCCAACACAAAGACCACATATTGTATGATCCTATTTATATGAAATGTATAGAATAGGCAAACCCATAGAGACAGAAAGTAGATTAGTGGTTCCCAGGGGCTGGAGAGGGGAGGGAATGGGGAGTGCCTGCTAAGGGTTTGAGTTTTTGGGGAGAGGGGCACAAGTGGAATGAAAATATTTTTGAATTAGTGGTGTTGGCTACGCAACTTCTTATATATATGTATATACATGCTAAAAGAAACCAGTGATTAAGGGTGAATTTTACGGCATGTGAATTATATCTCAATAAAAAATAACTTTATGAGGGAAAATAAGACCCAGCACAAATACCTATGTCCTATTATAAAATCTTTATTGTTCCTCTTGGCTGAAAATAATGTTGCCCATTCCGAAGTCCCCTAGTGCTTCATCTGTTATCACCTATTGAAATTTTCTTCTTCCTCTTCCTGGTAGATGCTAAGCATCTAAGAACACAGATTATGCCTTGTTAATCTTTGCAGTGCCACAATATTTATCCCACGTTACGTCAGCCTGTTAAGTTTTCATGAAATAAATTTTGGGTTTAAGAATAAAGTTGTAAATTAGTAAGTTACTACAAGCTCTTCTGTATTGAACATACTTAAATAAAAAGTTATAAACAATCACTACACACATGCAAAAACTATATTAGAACCTCCCTTCTGTTTTAGGGGAATATAATTATGCCTTATTTCTTATTCTTCCCTAAGTTTTTAACCTCACTCAGAATGTAAGACCCTAGAGTAGGGACTTGAACAATTTGGGTTTTCTGTTTGTCCCTGTGGGCTTTGGGACTCTATTTTGCCCTAAGTAGTTCATACTATTGCCATGAATTTAGCTGAAAACCATACCCTCTAGATTTAATGGTAAGAATATACCCCAAATACGGCTTGTTTTCATGAACCTTAGTGCCCGAAATGTTAAAAATTACAGAAAATTGAGACATAAGAATGACTTATTCCTAGGCAAGAAGGATGTGGAAACATAAGTCAGGAAGTTATCTGACTAGTTACAAGTTTTTTGGGAAGGAATCAAATGCAAGAAATAGAAGGGGTAGTAGAATTCAAAATATATTACTTAAACAAAGGCATTTCAGGGAATTCTTTATATGCCTATTCAGTTTCAATGATTAATTGATTAAGGAAGACATTTTCTAATTCTGCCTTTTGTGGCCTGTGGGATAGATTTTCTTAGGATCCTTTTCAAATGCGAACTGCATTGTTAAGGCAGGATTGAACGGAGGAAACTGTGATGTCAGTGTGCTCTGACTGGGGGCTCACGGAGCTGCTGCGCAGAGTCAGTAAGAGGTGTTCCTGTCACTGACGAGTACTGTTACTGATAGTAAAACTCACTATATTTTTGTTAGAACCATATCTTCAGTTGCCTGTGATATAATTAAAAAGAATGAAATATAATTCTTCAGAGTAGCTCATTTACCATGGTGTGCTGCACATTATTTCAGAGGAATTGACGTGCCAGGAGGTAGAATGTACATTAGCCAGTTTTACCTTATCTGCTCTGTGTTTTTATTTGCTTTATACTTTGGTTCTACTTAAGCTATTTCATATGCTTGTGATATATTTAGTTTCTTCAGTGTGGTTGGTATAATCATTTATGGGAATAGAATTTTGAAAATTTCCTCCTCAAATTAACATTTTTATGGCAAACTATCTCGTGTGAATGGTGATAGGATACTTTATTTTATGACTTTCATTTTATTTGTACGTTTCTTGATTTTATATTCTTTGAAAAAGGTGGATATTTAAAATTTTTTCATGGTTATGTGAAATTTAGGTCTGGAGTATCTTTATTTTCAGTCTAGGACATGTAATTCTTATGAAGATCATTATTTTTGTCATATTAATATTTTATATTAATAAGGGTTATTTAATATTTTATTTTGGAATAATGCCATGAGTTTGCTTGTTTGTTTCTTATCTTTTAAGATCTATGAGGTAGTCAAAGAAATTCTTGTGATAGGCTGGCTTCCATAAAATTAATTTTCTTTTTCATTATAAAATATGCCTGTACAGAACTTGGAAATCATAAAAGTAGACAAAGGAAAATAATAAACTTCTGCCTGAGTTTAAGTTTCAAAGATTGCTGTAAATTCTAATAGACTTTGCACATAATACTTGCTTATTGATGTCTAATTCTTTAGAATATCTCATCCACCACATACTAGCTGGGCAGCCTTGGTCAAGTTACTTGCCTTTTTCTTAGTCATCTTTTTCTTCTCTATAATGAGGATATAAAAATAGTACCTACCTCTTAAGTTTGCTATAAGGATTAAATGAAGTAACAGTAGCAAGTTCACTGAGGAAAATGGGGAAAAAGGAAACTAGATAGCAACCTTCCACTATGCTCATAGCTTTATGCAGGAAAAAAAGAATAGAATAATACTCTCATTGCTTCATATGTAATTGACAGCAGTAGAATGGGTGTGTGTGTAAATGGAGACTTTCCCTTTGCATTTAAAGCATTTACAATGCATTCAAGTTTATTCCCTCCATTGGCCCTACAAGAATCCTATGAGGCATAGATGAAATTTCTTTGTAGGTACCTCTTTCCTCACAAGAGGAGAAAGGTAAATTAACTTAGCATTGAAATTATAAAATAAACTATAAAATATGTATGTATCCTGAAAGAAATCATGATCTTTTAATTACTGGTCTGAGGTTATCATAACCTTCATTTTTTTTCTTTTTTGAGAGTCATATTTTCACTATAATAAAAATCACCAGCATTATTATAAATTTACTGCATTAACTCTATAGATCAATTTGAGGAAACTTATTTTTTTGAGGCGTCAAATTGTCTTTGTTGACATGTTTGCATTTCTGTCCTAGAATGTACTTCCACCCTGTGCTTCTGTCTGTAAACCTTCTGCCTAAGATATTCTCTTAGCTCAAGCTGAGGATGCAGAGAGGATGGTTCTAAAACTAGAATACTGCTTTCCTTTGGAGAAGTAACCTGTAGGAAGTGACAGCCCGGGTTGGTATATGGTCACCATTCAAAGCTGAAGTAGAAGCAGCATGTACAGTAGAGAGAGCCAGCGACGGAAATCGTAAGAGCAGGATTAGTCATAGCCCAGCCTGTTGTACAGACACTCTCAACAAGTTACATAACCTCTGAGCCCTGGTTTCATAATCTGCTCTGTGGGAACAATAACATTTATGTCGGAGTTCGGAACCCGTGAAAGGAAACCGTCAGCACTGTACGGATACTCTACCACATGGTTTTTGTGCTCTCTGGGTGTAGGTGAAAACCCCACACATTACCTTTAGAAACCCAGCCCTAAACCCAGTCGCACCATACTTCTCTAATCCGAATATCCTACAGGTATGGTAACATGACCCCTTGAATAAAAATGCTCAGTGAGTACCTACAACGATATAGGTATTGTTCTAGATCAGCATTCAACACAAAAATAATGTAAGTACAGATGTAAATTTTCTAGTAGCCACATTAAAAAAGGTAAAAAGAAACAGGCAAGATTAACTTTAATAATATAGCTCATTTAACTCAGTATATCCAAGATATTATTTCAACATGTAATCAGTATAAAAATTATTAATGAGATATTTTACGTTTTTTTGGTACTAAGTCCTTGAAATCCGGAGTATATTTTAATCTTACAGAGGCACATCTCGATTCATACTGACTTCATTTCAGATGCTCACTGTCCAGATGTGGCTAGTAGCTGCTGTGTTGGCTGTCTGTCCCCTTCTCAGTGTTGGGGCTGTGGTTGTGAACAAAATAGAAAGTCCTTTCCCTCAGGAAGCTTCCTCTAGCAGAGGGAGATGGACAATACATGACAAATATGAATAAGATAATAGCAATATGTACCATAAAGAAAATACAGTAGTATGTGGGAGTGCCTGGGAGCAAAGCTATCTCAAGAGCTGTTTTCACTGAGCTGAGAGACCTGCATGGTTAAAAAGGCAGAGCTAGTCGTGTGAAAATATGAGTGAGGTTTCTTCTGGTCGGTGGGAATTGCCCTGAGGTGGGATGGCTTTGCTGTGTGTATGAACCAAATGGTATGGCTGGATTATAGAGAGCAAGAAAGTGTGGGATGAGGTCAGACTAAATTGGAGAAGTGGACCTGTTTTAGAATGAGCAGGCATGAAGGCCATGATAAGAAACTGAGATTTTATATTAAATGAGATGGGAAGCCAGTGGAGGGGTTTAAGAGGGACACTAGACACATGAGTTTATAAAATATAAGTTAGACTTCTTTGTGTTTAAAAAAAAAAACAACACCTATTATAATTCAGTTGACCAGATGACCAACTTTTCAAATGTATCTGTAACTAATACCTCTTTTGCATTTTTGAAATAACCTTATATATAAGTAAATCTCTTACCTATAGGCATTTATATTATTTAGGGACAATATCTTTTGAGTACTTTACTTTCCTTAACTATCTTAAATTCCCAAGGAACTCTGGTGTTTTACTTAGTGTGAAGTTCTCACTTATAACTGGTTTATAAACAAAATGCCTTTGAGGAAAGACTAAAAAAATGTTTAAACAATGGATCTACTAATTTTTTTTTTTAATCTTTATCAGACATGTGCATTGCTATTGCGATTTCTCTTCTCATGATCCTGATATGTGCAATGGCGACTTACGGAGCATACAAGGTAAGCAGCTTTGACATAAACTGGGCATTCAAGGGATTCAGACAGAAACACCGAATCCAGGAAGGGACTCTTACAATGTAGTCTTAGCCTAATTTGGATTTTAAGTATAGTAAATAAGAGGGTGTCAGGCAGGGGCCTGTTAGCTAGATACCCCCAGGTCCCGTTGTTTCTGAGCTGTCTGACAAGAATTTGCCTGGGAAGTGTGTTCAGCAATTCCTCAACGACCTGTAGATCACTCATTCTCACTCCTGAAATATAATACCTCATGCATGCCCCCTGCTTTCCTTGTCCAAAGTGTTGCAATATACCCAGTGTTGCCGCAATTCCCCATGAGCCTGTATTAAAATTTTTATTATTATTTTTCCTGTTTACAAAAAAAAAAAATTTGCTGGACCTTTTCCTCCATCCCCTACATGTATAATTGTTCTAGTTGTCTGAAAGGAGTGAGATGTAATCATTCTCAGTTTTCTGTCAAATCTGTGGAAGTTTAAATATCTTGTTAATATTATGTAGTACTAGGAAAACCAGTGTAGTCTCAGAAATGTTCACTGAGATTTGTTTGACTCCTTCCGTTTGGCTTATCAGTTGACTTCATGACCTGGTTTAATGAATTGCTGTTCCTCCATTTCCCTGCACATGAAGAAAAGATTTCTATGAATTAAAAGAAACAGTGTTTTCTTTTGAAGAGAAGTAATGAACACATGAACATTAACATCATATTTTCTCTTATGTTTAGCAACACGCTGCTTGGATCATCCCCTTCTTCTGTTACCAGATCTTTGATTTTGCCCTGAACACCTTGGTTGCAGTGACTGTGGTTGTTTATCCAAACTCCATTCAGGAATACATACGGCAGCTGGTATGTGACCGTCCCAGTTACTGCTTCTCTTCCCAAGGGAAACCTGGTTAAGGGATACCGAGGTATTCACATAGACATGCACACATATTAATACGTGGATTTTTAATTTGCATCTGAGTTAGCGATTAGAGATTTTTGAATGTTATCTTAAAGGTGAGATTTCTGTTAGAGTGCTTTTTGGAAAAAAAGCAACCTCCCGAGATAAGTTGGTGGCTGCAATGATGGTATTAGATGCACCTACCTAAGCTAGATACTAATTGTATTATTTTTATAAAATGCCGTTTTCTCAGTTATCAGCAAAGGACGGTTTTTTCCCTCTGCTGTTGTATGGGAAAAGTGGGGCTCTGCTGTATGCTGTGTCCCAAACTTGTTTGGCCACAGAACGCTTTCTCCCTCAAGCATTTTTTTTAAAGACTAGTTTTCTGAATGTCCTTTGTTACTATATGGCTGGGTTTTAAAAAGTCTGTGGAGGGTGTGACATTAGACTACTCCTGAGCCTTTACATTTAAAAAAAATATTTTTGAATTTATTGATTTTTAAAGAGAGAGACATCCACTTGTTGTTCCACTTATTTACACACTCATTGGCTGATTCCTGTGTGTGTCCTGTCCAGGGATTGAACCCACAGCCTTGGTGTATCAGGATGACACTCCGACCAGCTGAGCTGTCCAGCCAGGGCTTGTGCCTTTACATTTTTAACCGTTGTGTTTTAAACTGTGAATGTGTCTTCAAATTCAGTTTCTTCGAAATCTTAGAATGTTTGAAATGAAGAGAATGTTCACTCTTTGGAGATTTTAATAGTAGTCTCTGAACGTGGGAGAAGGAGCAGGGTGGTTCTGGGAATGGAGAGACGAGACTGGAATTTGATGTGACAGTGGAGGTTAAAAAGTTCAGTGGGGAAAAGGGCAGGTGGAGGGAGAGGAGGAAATGCGGCAGCAGAGGTTTGTGATCCCGTGGAATCTGGCTCAGACCACATTAACTGGTGCTCAACAGACCTAGACTGGAAAGCCTCCAGTTTTTAGCTCCTTGAAAGTATCTAGGTTGTTGTGGTAGATGCCATTTTTGTTAGTAATCGCTTCTCTTTGTTTGAGAAAACAGGTCCATGTTTTGGTAGAACATTGTGCCAAAAAAATTTTTGTGTATTTCCCATGTGCTAAATTTATGTCACCTCTTGTGATACACCTGAGTGTGCGCGCATGAGGTGGTTTATACAGGGTGGGCAAAAGTAGGCCTGCAGTTGTGAGTATGCGAAACACAGAGTTTATTCTTGTATTATTAATTATTATATTATTTTCCATATGAACTATAAACCTACATTTTCCCCACCCTGTATTTGACCAGCAGGTTGTACAGAATCCTCTGTCTTTAAAGACTTGTTTCTACTCTGTAATGATAATCGGGTGCTGGGGTGCTAAACTCAACCTTGCAAGTGTGGATGAATCTGATCTCTGTATAGCCTGTTGTGAGGGGCTGAGCATATTCTGTGCTACAGCCCACGTATGGCAGAGATTTATGAATAGGAGCACAGGGCCTAATATGCAGGCAAGTGTTTAGAGCACCGAGAATACTACCTAGACTTTGTATTATACTCCATATCGTTCAGCCACGGTACTCATTTGCTTTAGAACCACTAGTAGTATAATGATAATATTGGGAATGCCAACAGTAATTGTAGTAATCACCTTTAAAAAAATCACCATCTACTTTTATTTGTAATCACAAACCAAATAAAACAAGGGCATCTGTTCCACTTAAAAATCAGTTTGGGCCGAAAGAGAGAGCTCTGCAGATTATCACTATGCCTAAGAGACAGTGATGAAAAGATTGTGAAAGAGCTGCTGATTTTAAGGCCCTTGTCAACAAAAGCCGAGACGTAATGAGTCCAGAGAGACTGCTCTCTGAGAATGATGGGGGAAAGCACCCACTAATGCCCTTTCTGTTTATGTGGAGTCTTGTAAAACGCAGTTAAAGGGATCTGTGCCTGTGCTTTTGTGAGTCTTGGCTAGCTACAGAAACTATCTTCGCTTTCCTGGGGGGAAGAATATAACGATCTTTGTGGAAGGGGTCTCATACTTCCACTTTAATCCCCCTCCCCCTTTTTTTTATTTAACATAGAAACAATAGGATTTCATGTTGGCTTTGTAACAGCAATTGGTTTTATTCTTACCCTTTAAGATAAATACTCAAAAACTCCAGGCTTCAAGGGAAGGGACCAGTTGATCACAAAGAATGACTTAGATTTCATTTCTCAGATATTTTGCCCGAAGTGAAAGGAAACTCTAAACATCACTGAGTGATGTGCACCATGGGGAGGAGCCAAACACGAGTCCCAAGTTTCCTCTGTATTCTTCCTTAACATTGAGAACTTCTTTGTTGTGTCTCAGAATACTGCCAACATGGAATCCAAACACTCAGTACTCACTGATGAAGAGATCAAAGGTCACAGTGTGTGCTGGGCCTTCTCGCTGCGCACGTAGCTCGGCAGGTTACATGCAGGGCTTCACTCAGCAGCCGGCGGGTGTCTCATGGTGAAGCTCTGTCCCTCCCACTAACCACGGTAGCCGATTTTGATTATCCGTAAAAGGTTTCCTTTGACCTGGTAGTTAATCAATATGGTCAGATGGCAGACCTTGATTATTTTTTTTCAGTGATGTAAATACCTCCTGTTATAAAAGATTCTGCTCTTAGAGAAGTAATATCAACAAAAATGCTCTATATAAAGAAGACACTATTTTAATAGGTTTCTCACGCTTGCCCTGCACAAGCTCTTTAGAATGGTTTGGAATTTGCAGGAAATCCAAATACCAGGGGTATATAAAGACTACCACCTTTTAGCCCTGGCTAGTGTGGCTCAGTGGATTGAGCGCTAACCTGTGAACCAAAAGGTCACTGGTTCAATTCCCAGTTAGGGCACATGCCTGGTTTGGGGGCCAGGTCCCTGATTGGGTGCATGCAGGAGGCAACTGATTGATGTGTCTCTCACATACCGATGCTTCCCTCTCTTTCTTCCTCCCTTCCCCCTTCCCCTATAGTAAATAAATGAATAGATAGATAGATAGATCGATAGATCGATCTTAAAAAAAAAGAATATTACCTTTTACCTTTTTGTATAGTAGGAGGGCAAAGGTATGTTCTTAGGCCTCACTCATGAATCTCCCTCCAATTTTTTTTCAAGAGTTATTGCCTGAATTATGAACAGACTAGCTCCTCCTCACCGTTTGTGGCTTTTTCATTAGTAGAGGTAGGCTGGAAATTCTGTAGGGGTCTTTAACAGCTCTCTGCTTTAACTGATTGTTTTCTGATAGGCATATGTGATTAATGCCTAGGCAGTATAATCCTGAATGATTAATGAGATTTGCTAATAAGGTGCTTTTCTTCTGCAGCCTCCTGATTTTCCCTACAGGGATGATATCATGTCAGTGAATTCTACCTGTTTGGTCCTTATTATTCTTCTGTTTATCACCATTATATTGACTTTCAAGGTAAGAATGAAGATTTTACTTATTGTCTGAATATTCTTAAACATATTCATGAATGCCAAATAAATAAACAAACTTCAACCAGCTCATTCTCGTGCTTTAGATATCTGAACTGCTTTTCGATTTCCTGACATTTCTGTTCCTTCTTTTATCTGTGTGAGAGATAAACACTAATCATACTTCCACAGGCCAGTCAGGAGTTATTCGAAAATCTATGAGGATGAGAATAAATTAATGAAATGTTACTCATTATGTAGTATATATTATATGCTGCAGCATTTATTACAATGTTTGTAATTTGTCTTTAAAATGCAATATATTCTGAACATCATTCTGTAACAGTTTATTATAGGAATTTATCATTATCTAATAAATTACTTATTGTTGGACATTGAGACAGTGTCTACCTTTTCAGTTAATATTGCTGCAATGAATAAATTTAAATACATCTTTTATATACTTATGCCTTCCTCAAGATACATTTGTTAAAGTTAGAAGGTATGCGTAATTTGAAGGCTCTTGATAGGCTGTCAAACTGATCTCCGTAAAAGCTGAATGACTCAAACCTCTCCCCCAACATTGTTTCCTCTCACCCTTATCATCTGAGTGCTGTCCCTTTTCATCTTTGTAAACCTGATAATAAAAACATCATTAGAATCCACACCTGTGTGCTACTAATAAGTAGAAAATTCTCAAATGAATGTTTAACTTTGAACTTTTAATTCTTAGTATCTTTCACAGTCTTTATTTTGACATAAAATTACCCAGCTCTTCAAAAACCAAACTTCAGTAAGCTTGAGGAAGCTGCATTCAGGGAGAAAGTTATTTTAAATAGGTAATATGATGAAGTGAATCATTCAGAGAAAATGATTTATTGAAAATCATTTGGGTCTATATTTTCCCCCATAAAACACACTGAGTGTTCTGATATTGCATGAGTAATTTAATGGTCAAGGATTTGGGTGAGTTTTTGCACAGATGTTGAGGCTTACCACCTCTGCAGCTCCCACTCCCCTCCATCTCAGCTTCCTGGCTGCTTAGTCAACCCAGGTGCTGTTCTTTACCACCCCAGACCACCCAGGCTGCACGTGGCTTTGGCAGGGCCCCTGGCAAAAAGCCACAGACTCTCAGATCCCACTTACTGCACTTTGTCTTTGGAGGGTAGACTCCCCTTTAGCATCTCACTGGTTTTGGTGCCTCTCCGTTGCCTTCTTCATCTTGTGCGTGTGTGTGTGTTCCAGTTTTTATTGTTTTTACCTGCAGGAAGGTTCATTTGACGAAGCTACTCTACCATGACCAAAAACTCAGAAACTGGAACTTCCCAGTGCTCTTTAAAAAGACATTTTAATTTTCTAGGCACTTTCATTTGTATCAAAAGTGCTTACCTGAGATTTTGAGTCAGAGGTCCTAGATTTATCTTCTGTCGCTGCTATTTCTAGCTGTGACCAGAGCCTTGGTTTCTTCATTTACTAAGTAGCAGTGAGAGTTTAGAAAACATTCTGTAGGGGGTTACTGTGAGAGTCAAGTGCAGTAACGTGTGAGAGGATGCATTGCTCTTTCATTTAGTCAGTAAATACTTATTAAGGGTCTCCTGTATGTCGGGCCATGTTTCAGGTACTGATGTTTGGCAGTAAATCAGGAGAATTCCTGTCCCGTGGTGCTTTTATAAATTTCAGAACGGTATTATCATAATGAAGAAGCATCATGCAAATGGTCCATAGCACTATCTCCAACCCGTGAGAAATGTGTGCTTGTTTTAATATTAATTTATTTACATATCTCCGCTACTTAACTAGATTTCATTTCCTTGAGAACATAAACTGTATCTTCATTTTTATATCCCTCTTAGTACTAAGTTGATGCCTCACATATGGAGACTCAGTAGCTATTAGTTTAAATAAATATGGGTATATTTGTTGTGGTTTCACATATGAGTGTACCCCGTTAGTGGCTTTCACAGCCTGAATTCCCTGCCACTCATCGGTAAGGTTTATCAGCCCACTAGGTCCCTGCAAGTCTAACCCAGGACACTGTATCAACTCCTCTCTGACAAAGACCGTAAAGGAAGCAGTGCTTACCTCCCAGCTCTGCAAGTAGATGATGGATATGATTTGTCAGTGCAAGTTAATTTGGGAAATACACTAAATTCTCTATTCCAGATTATAGAAATGTCAGTTAAGAAATAAAGTCACTGAAATAAGCTATTGGGTTTTTAGAGACAGCAGACCAGAGGTTTTCCTCCTATTGCAGTGTGTAGTGAGTGAGTGCGGACTGTGGCTTGTGAAGTCGCAGACCCCAGGTACTGCCCATCTGCTGGTCAGCCTTTCAGTTACAGGTTTGTCACTTTAGAGACCTTCCTTCAGGAAGAGTTCTTGTTTTAAGGAATAACCATTCACTAGGCATGTTATATACAAGTAATATGTTAATATATTCCTTTTTCGTTGGTGTTGAAATTCTCAAAGAGTTTTTTTTTCAACAGAGAATCAACAGCATTGTTTAGTAAACTGAAGATTTCAGTAAATTAAATATATTGTGTACATTGGTCAAGAAATAAGCCCTTTCCATATCTCCCTTTCTCATTGTTAATAGCTTGAGATTATTGCTATTCAGGAAACATTTTATAAGATAGCATTATACATTTTCATCTTAACATCATCACAGAAAACTTAAATGTAAGAAACAATTCCCACCAAGTACGAGTGCAGCTTAAGACAGCGTTCTGAGTAGAATATGACAGAATATTTTACCTCACTCTAATAAATTGTTGCAAGCACTTCTTTTGTCTTCTTTTTTATAAAACAACTTTATCGAGATGTAATTCAATATCATAAAATTCCATTTAAAGTATACAATTCAGTGGTTTGTAGTATGTTCCCAGAATTGTATAATCACAGCTTTGTGGTTACACAATGTAATTTTAGAACATTTTTATTGCGTGCCATTCACCCTTACCCCAAGCCCTACCCTGGGCAATCACTAATTTCCTTTGTCTCTGTAGATTTGCTTATTCTGAATATTTCATATAAATAGAATCATATAATATGTAGTCCTTTGTGACTGGTTTCTTTCACTTAGAATAATGTTTTCAAGATTCATGCATGTTACATGTAGCATATATCAGAATTTCTTTATTATTTCTGAATAATATTCCATTGTATGAATAGACCACATGTTGTCTATCCATTTGTCAGTTGATCATCATTTGGATTGCTTCCACTTTTTGGATATTGTGAATATGCTACTGTGAGCATTTGTGTTTAAGTTTTTGTGTGGACACAAGTTTTCATTTCTCTTGGGCACATACCTAAGAGTGGAATCACTCACTGGGTCATATGGTAACACTGCTTAACTTTTTAAGGAATTGTTTTCCAAAGTGGCTGGACCATTTTGCATTTCCACCGGCAAGATATGAGGATTCCAATTTCTCCATATTTTTAAACTTCTTTTAATCAAAGAATTTTAAAGCTAGAAAGGGATTTTAAAATCATTTAGTTCTGACCTCATTGCAGATGATTGAAGTAAAAGTGCAAAGAGTTCATAGCTCAAATAGTTCCCATGAACTCATGCTTTATTTCTAGCATGTGTTTATTCTGGACATTAATTTGAGTATCTTCTTTGGATATTTCGTTGTGAAAATGGAAATATTTTAATAAATTTTATTGACTGTGTAGCAAATTTACATGTTGTAATCCGTTTTTAAAAAATTGACTTGATAATAAAATGATTGTAGATAATCATGTAGAATAAAAATCCCAAAGACACAGTTTAAAATGGAGTGAGAAATGGCTTAATCGTTCTTTCAGTTTCGGAGCAATAATGCGTTTGGCGGTTGGTCCTACCTTAGAACTTCTTGTTCCGCGCTCAACCCTTTTCCCCACCTTCACCACCTTCTGGGGTGGCGCGACAGAGCAGGGCTGGAGTAGCACCCTTTGCCAGGAAATTACTGTACCCAGTATTTGTCATTTTAAAGTCATTTTAGTTTAGTAGAGTTAATATGTGCATTTATAATTTATGTAAATAAAAGTTTTATAACATGGCTTCATTTATGGTGATATTTGAAATTTTCTGAAGTTTGAAAACCAGAGCTCTAATGAGTACTACTCGCTTTCAGGGTTACTTGATTAGCTGCGTTTGGAACTGCTACCGATACATCAATGGCAGGAACTCCTCTGATGTCCTGGTGTATGTTACCAGTAATGACACTACGGTAGGTGCCATGCCACTTATTTGTTGAGGTCTCCCCACATCAACTGTGTGATGGCTTCTAAATGTTTCTAGTGTTGGCTACTTTTTTTTTTTAAGATTTAATTTATTTTTTAGAGAGGGGAAGGAGGAAAAAGAGAGGGAGGGAAATTCTTTGTACGTTCCCTGCCCAGGGACAAAACCTGCAACCCAGGCATGTGCCCTGACTGGGAATCAAACTGGCAATCTTGTGCTTCGTGGGACATCACCCAACCGAGCCACACCGGTCAGGGCTGTTGGCTACATTTTCACTGTTGTCGAAATGCAGTCATGAATTGCTTAGGCATCAGAGGATTCATGTTAAGTGAAATATATTTCATTTTCCTTAAAGTTTATTAAAATCCAGATGGCTCAAATTCTGGTTTATTTCATAACTGTTATAGATAGAAAATATATGTACCTTCTCTAATATTTATGTATCTTAAACCTCAATTATTAAACCATTTTCTATAATTCTGCAAGGTATGACTGTACTGTTTCACTTGATGTGTGAAATTAAACCTAGAAATGTGATATTACAGGTAGAGAACTAAGAGTGGCAGAGGTTTGTCTTTAAAACTTTCATATGCCCTGCACAGGAAAACCTTAGTAAGAGAACTTAGACGATCTCTGTTCTGTTACTAGTTGTTCATGCTTCTTATTGTTAAGCCTCTCAAATATGATTTTAGAAAACATGTCTTCACTGGAAGAGTCCTGAAAATAATTTTCACATTATGTAAGTTATTTTAAACTGTCCATCATGGTGAGATAAAAGTTTAAGTCATCTAGGTACTAACTTCCTTGCGTGTCCAGCACAGTGCCTGATAACAGTGCTCTCCACAGGTACATGCTCAAGGAATGACTATGAAAAGGATGGGGATGAGCGTGTAGGCAGGGTGGAAACAGATACTGGTGCAGGGGATAGAGTGAACAGGGCAGATGCAGGGTAAATATGAATGGTATGTCAAATGTAAACTAGAACTGAGTTTTATACTCTGTGTTTTAAGTTCTGGTGACTTGTTTACTCTGTGACCTTATTTAACCAGTCCCTGTGTACTCCCCTGTGTATGAAATGGGGATAAAACAGTTTCAAACTTTATATTAAATATATAGATGCATTAGAAGATAATGAAAATAAAAATGTATTCTTCCAAATTAAATGTTATAGTTTCCTATAATTCAGAAACAGAAAATTTCCACGCTATCCTAATGCTACTACTTGATTTTTTGTACTGTATAACCGCGTACATATGTGATGTGTCATTTTGACATAAGAACTTTGTCACCAAGAGAAATAAAAAGTGTTTTCATATAACAGAGTTGTTGCAGATATCTTGAAATATCATTTATGCTCATCACTGCTTGAACTTGTAATCATTAGTGTCACCACTAGAGCTTGATATTTAATGTTGTAATAAAGAAGCACATACATTATTTTATATACACACACACACACATATGCAAGCTGATATTATTGAGAACTCTGGGATATCTGAGAGACAGCATATTATACATGAGTAGTTTTCCTAAGTACTCACCAAATATTTAAGTTGACTCACATGTGCATGGGCATGGTTCAGGAAGAGGCTTTGCCGTGATGAGGCACAGTATCTGGCACATCCAGATGCTGAGGAGCCCTTTTCATGGGTCTGCAGAATTCTGTGCACTGATTACAGTGAACATGTCTACTCAGCTCTGTAAAGAAGTTTGCTTGTGTCAGTAAGTCTCTTTAAAGAAATAGCTTCAGTATTGTAATTTTGATCAAATTATTGGCTTAAAGAATTTTTTCCTTCTGAATTTCTGGATATTTAGTTATCTATACATTTCTTTTTTTCTTCTTTAAAAAAAAACAAAAAGTGTGCATTTATTGCCCTGCTAACCCATGAAAAGTCTAAACAAAGTTTGAGATTTTTGAGGTTGAAGAACCATGAAGTTAGGAAACAAGCAAGATATATCAGAACCTTATCCTAAATATCATGATGTGTAGGATTTATACTACAATATTTTAGAAGTTTCTTAGAAAAGGTAATGTCCATATTGCATGTGTTTTGATAGACCTTTGATGGCGGTTTTTTTTTCAGTGTTTTGTTAAGAGTTGTGTGTATTTTTAATAGAAGCAAAGGGAAGAGCTAAAAAGATACACATTGTATGATACACTTCATTTTTAATTTTTTTATAATCATTTTTTATATTTCAATTACAGTTGACACACAGTACTAGTTTCAGGTGTACACCCCAGTGGCCAACCACCACATAACCCACCCAGTGATCCTCCCAAAAATCCTACACCCATCTGGCATCGCACACAGCTGCCAGAATACCATTGACTGTGTTCTCTCTGCCGCACGCCACATCCCCACTGTCCCCACCATCCCGTAACAGCCAGTTTGTACTTGTTAGTCCCTTCACCTTTTTCACCTCTCCTCCTGGGGTACAATACATTTTAAATCAAAGGATACTCTGAAATTTGTTGAAATTGAGGTGCTTAGAGAACTTAAGAACCAGTGAGTACCTAAAACTACATCTAACTAACTTCGTAGAGGAAATATTTTTCTCCCTTCGAAAGATTCAAAATTAGATATGGAGTAACAGCTAAGTTTTAAGCTAACATAAACTCAAAATAGATGTTCTTTTTAATGAGGCATCCCCAGCTCTTCTAATAATAGACCTCTTTTCATCAGAAAGGGTTCCAGCTTGGCAGTAGTTTGTAGTAGCTAGGATTTGGGATCATGGACTGGTGCCAGCTAGGGTTGTTTCCTGGCTTGTTGCCATAAGATGCCAGGAGATTACCTCCTGGTAGTTGCTGGTCATTATCTCCTCAGCCATTCTGTATCAGCTTGCCATTTCTAAGATAAGGAAACTGAGTTGCTGCTGATAATGTTATTACTTTGTCAGAGTTCCCAGTGAGCCTTTTTTTCTTTCTATTCTTTTTTTTGAAGAATGGTATTCTTGGGAAAGGGAGATTTATCATTTCTCACAACTCAGTTGCATGGATAGTTCATTCCAAAACACAGGGATTGATCACCAACTAAAGAGTCAGCTTTCTGACAGTATTTAAATAAAAATAATAATAATAATACTGGTATTGTGGTTATTTTTAAAAGCATACTTAATATGTAAAACATTTTAATATAAAATATGCAGTAAGTGCTCAGATTTCTAATCATTTCATAAATGTCATAATTTTTCTAGCAGTTTATTTGAAACAGGATCTGTGGAGCAATACAGGGGTTGGCAGAAGTAGGTTTACAGTTGTGAGTCTGCCAGTTTATTTTTGTATTATTATTCACTGATTATTGTATTATTTTTTCTTACGAATAGCTGTAAACCTACTTTGCCCACCCCTGTATGTATTTTAAATCTCTATAATTTTTGGTTAAAGAAATTAGTTTGTCCCACAGACTGGATTTTTCTCATTCTAGTCCTTTGTATTTCCAGTAAACTAGCTCTTGAAGCTTCCCATGTTTATGTTCCCATATTCTCACTTTTTTCCAAGATTACTTCACAATTGATTATTTGTTCTTCCACCAGAAGGTAGATAATACCTGGTTAATCCTGGGATGTCAGCAACCATTGTTACCTAATGCCTAGATTCATTGATTCTTTAGGGCTCACATTATTATGACATTCTATCATTTCTTTTTCATTTATTAGCTGGAATATTTCTACAAGCAGAAACTTTCCTTCCTGTACTATTTGGTTACCCAGTAGTATTTGTGACATGGATAAATATACTTAGTTTTGTTCTCTTTATTTATCAATTTTCAAAATGATGAGTTGGTCCATTATTTTTAGTGGTGATGACCAGTGAGGAGTGGGGGTTTTTTTGTTTGTTTTTTTTGGTGGGTTTTTTTGTTTTGTTTTTTTTTTGAGGTGTGTTTTTTAAATAATAAAAGAGCCCTGTTAAAAGAGCTGGAGAGGTCCAGCTGAAAAGTACAACTATTCCGATAAACTTTATCAGAAAACCTAAATAAAACTTAACCTATTGATACCTATTTTGAAACTTACAAAGAGGAAGAAATAAAAGCTTTCTCTAAAAAACTGGTACATTATAGTTAATACACTTCTTTATGCTCAAATTGTACCATTTTTGGCCAGTTGGCGCCTCTTCAAGTTGGTGCCCACATCTTTTGACACAATCTTTGGTAGCTACCCTTGCTACCTGGTGTGTATGAAAAGGTGTTCTGCCCTCATCTTGTACTTTGACTGTCTGAGACCCAAATCAACCATTTCTCAAAGGAGCACAGTGTCCTTTTGGTAGAGACCGTAACCTGGAGTTCTAAGGTTGGAGAACAGATTTCTTTCCTTC